>LKUV01000180.1:0-98287 GCA_001414455.1 Hymenoscyphus fructigenus
AAAGGTAAAGAGGGGTCGGATCCTGTGAGCTTAAGTATGTGAGTGGCAAGCCACTCACATGAGCCGAAGCACGTGGATCAACTAGGCTGTCGTGGAAGGTGCTATTCACCAGGAATATGTAACGACACTATTAATTTAAAATTCTCGAAACTTTATTTGATAAACCTAAGTATCTAAGTTTATTAATTAATGTAGTTTATCATTAATATCAAATCCTTCTAAGCATTTTACCAAAAATTCTCAACATCATTGACCTAGTTATATTATTCGAGAAAATGAGCATAATACAGTTAATGAAACAAATAGAAAGATGGTAATGACTTTCTTCAGGTTGTTTTTATAAATATCGAGTTTCTAAAAGATAGAGGCATTGGAAAAAAAGGGTGGCTAACACGTGACCATTTCCTGATCTTGAACTTCTACACTCTCGACCTTCTTGCTCTCATGGAGTTTCGTGTAAAGTTCATATTGAATTCAACCGCATCCTTCTGGTCTTGGAGATTGATCCTAAACGTTGTTTATTCATTTTTTATTCTTCCACGCTGGAGCCATTGATCCATGATTTGCAGCATTCTTGGCGAACGCTTCTTTTTGTAGGACATGCACGTCGATATATTTGTTTGAGGCTGTAAAGAAGATCTATATCTAATCTAAGAGGTTCGCTGTTCAGCTGAAACATTGTGTCTCAGAGCTACCTTCGAGAAAAGGGAATCGATTCGCTTAATTTCAGCCTAATAAATCCTTCGAGAAAACGAGCCTCACATCGCGGTAGTTTTGGCCCCCTCGATCCTTTGCATTAGAATTATTAGACCTCAACTTCCAACCTTATGCAATTGGGGCCATGTGTTAAATTTTACAGAACAAGGCAGCTAATTAAAAGATGTGGCTTGAGGAGCTGAGGGAAACACTTCAATTGAAAAGAAGTCGCAGCAATCCTCTTCATGGTATATGCTTGCTAGTGGCAGCGATACACGGAAATCACTCTAGCACTCTACCTAGCCCTCATTTTGTATATGAAGTCTGCTACATCTCGATCTTTTGAAAAGTTCACATTCTGTAACATTCCCAGTCTACAGCCCAAGCCAATTAGCAAACGCTTTGTTCAACGATGTCAAAAAAAGCTTGCATCCTCCTTGTGAGCCTCATTTGTACCTTGGCTGCAGCACGCCCGGCCCCAAATCACGTCCCAACACTCCAACGCCTTCTTCGCCGTTGCGGTCCAGTCGGTAAATACTTTGGTCCAACAACAGACGAGCCTAACAGCATTGCACTCTCACCCAAGGCCTGGCAGTCAATAAATACAGACACATGGCTCAGTACCTGGGTCAAAAACCACAATACTGATATTTTGAATAATGCCAACGGATTTTCTGCTGCATACGGCCGTTGGGCTATTGGCAGCCCCAGTTGGTCATGTCGCGATGATGGTAGCCCGGACTCTTGTACGATAGAAGTCTGTGACAATCAAGTCCTCAACAGCCGTGGCAACGATATCCAGCCAGCTTACTACGTCCTAAGGAGCATCAACGGTTTGCACACATACTTCACGGGTATGAGTCAAGCTTTCGAGGTTAGTGCCATAGGTGCGGCACTTAGGAAGGACTCTTGGGCCACAACCTTTTATAAGGACAAAGATGAAGATGCGGCAACTGCACTCAAGGAGATTTTGAACGGAATCGCAACCGTCGTAGGAGTAGTTGCCGCGTTTGCCTCGGGACCGGTTGGTGCTGCTGCAGGGTCGGCCGCAGCCCTCGCCGGTGGGGTTTCTGGGGCAGTAGGGCCATTGGTTGGGCAACAGTAAGTCGTACTTTCTTCGCTCTGAAGGTAGTTCAGTACTCACAATGTCATAGCAAAGACGATACCTTCCAAAAGTCGGCCGATCTCGGTGGTATACTTGCCAATATTGTCGTGGACTCCATGAAATCCTTCACAAAAGGCAACAACGACCTTATGCGTGGAAATTCCTACCTCAATCATAATATACAGGACTATCTCTCTGGTGGAAACTTTCTCAACTTCCCTGGGGTTGACAAAAACACCATTACGGACAAAACGAATGCATTCCTTGCTGCCAAATCTATCAATCAACTCTGGCGGAGCCAGAAGATCTTCGTCATGGGCGGCGGTGCCTGTGGCGACAACCAAGGCATTGGCGAGGGACCCCAATTGTACTCTGTCTGTCGTGATGGCAAGGCTTGGTATCTCTACATGTGGAGAGAGAATTCTGGGTTGATACTCAACAGCCATCAATGGGGCAACGTCGACTTTCCCTTGGGTGCCGACAAGCTGGGCCAAGGTGACTATGCTGGAGTAAAAGTTGCGGATGTCATAAACTCTTCCCTGGATTCATTCAACGTGGCAGGCTACAGTTACACTGCTGAAACTGCTGCGAAGCGCGCCCAATCTGCACTTGCAGACGGATGGCGTAATCCTGCTGCTCAGGGCCCCAGCTGGGAAGGGACTTTTACAATTCCAGTCTGCGATGTCGGTGGTGCGGTTGGGAGTAATATCGAGCGGAAAGAGTGGATTCTTCAGGACTATGGGCAAGAGGCGAGACCGAACTGGTGCGGGTCGATTTGTAGTGGGAATGCGCAAACGACAAAAGACTTCATACACGCTGCTAATATGGACGGTTTCCAGAGCCCGAAACATCTTTGCTCGTCTGGTTCTGCGTCGTACTAAGTTCGATCCTCATACACCCCAATTGCTAAAAGTGTGTTGGTTGTGGAGATGAAAATTGCAGTTGACAGACAGGATCCTGTAGCTTTAGTCGTTAGATAAACTGGTAATATTGTATGCATCAATATTACAATACTTGCTTGACAATTTCTCTCATTTATCTTAGACCCAATATTATGTTCTGTATTCAATCTGGAGAGACCGAGATGAACTTTTCAGAGATTTCCGTGAGCTCGAAAGTTTCCGGTCGCAAGGGAAATAACAGCAGACCCAGTACTACTCCCAAAGGCAGCCGACATTGAGGCGTTCTGCGCGCGAAAAGTTGTGGTGCTTGACTCGCTGTATCTCGTTCATGTAGGCAACAGAGAGTTTGACATGACCATTCAATTCATAGAAACATAATGCCCATAGCCATAAATAGTTTATTTTGAGGCCTCTTGCGGTGCGTTGTTGTCAGGTTGTGTCCGGTCGTCGAGAGTCAACGTGGTGGATAGGTAGTTGAAGCAATGTCCGTCAACTTTAGAGACCAGTAGTGCATAACTCGTTTTTGCATTAAATCTAGCATTGACTACCAAAGATCATTTTCGGGCTCTAGATTTAGAGGGTCTTATAACTTCCTCCAATGAGTAATTTTATGGCATCCACTAGTACGTGATGCTGAATGGTATGGTACGCGAGTTGGTTACTTAGTTAGATGGACGGAAAAACTGCCACACCCCTCGCAAAAGACTAAAAGAACGTCTATAAAGGACAAGAAAAATATACAAAAATTATAGGATAAGTTTAGTGCAGCTACTTAACCTTATGAAAGGGGGTCACAAGTTTCAATTCTTGTGTTGTAGTTTTATTTCAAGTTCAATCTATTTTTGAGGGACCAAATAAGACCGTTTTTCCGTGACCCAAACTCATCTTATCCAATCAACTGCTCGAAAAACAGCGACACAATAACGCGGGGGGATACAACTCTCCGATTCCACCAACCTCCCATAAAACTCCAAAATTACAATTGCCTTTCCTTCTCAGAAAGCACACTCATCTACTTCCGACTTCTATCACGCTCCCACCCCAAAATTCTAATCAAAAGCCCAGCCTATCTCCATCATCAAAATTAAACTCAATCCGCAGCCTTAATCATCAAGAGAAAACTCCATACCAAAAAACCACAAAAATATGACGAACCTCTCCCTCTTTGCCGTCCCAGTCTATTGGCTCCTCACAATGCTTCCCCACTTCTACGCGATATACCTCGTAATGGACTCCAACAACGGAATCTGGGAAAACATCTCTCCCCGCTCCGCGACTTGGGATGAGAAAATCCGCAAGATCACAACAATCGAAAGATACAACACCTACGTCCGCGCCCGGGCAGCACATAAGAACGGGTTCGACAGCTTACCCCTGTTTGTTGGTGCGATTTTGGCGGGAAACATGGCAAGATTAGAAGGGGAGTATATGAATACTTTCGTGGGGTGGTATTTGGTTATGAGGGTTTTGTATACGGTGCTTTATATTAGGACGACGAGGAATTGGACCAGTTATGTTAGGACTGTGGTTTGGTTTGCGAGTTGTTTTTGGTGTTTGAGGGTTTTTGTTGAAAGTGGATGGGTTCTGATGGAGGAGTAGCCGTTGGATCGGTTGCTAGAAGAGCAGAGAGCCCTTTAGTTTTTATAAAGCAGCAGTTCAAGGGTTTAGAGATGCCTTCATTGCTCCAGAATTTCCAACCGAATACGCCGTTTCAGCTTCTTTGTTGTAAGCCACCAGTACACGAATGGAACATTGAAGATAAGATGTATGCAGAACAATTGAAGGATATGATGGGCCGAACAATGACGGTTGCTAGAAGTTTGGTAGATATAATGTTCGTGCATAGCCTGAATTTAGTGTGAGTGCTGATAGACTGATAGTGGATGGTGGGACGGGAATTCGGTAGGTGGGGTATGGGGAATGCTACCCTGAGCGACGGTGTTTGTAACCCTATTTCTTGGTTTGGGCTGGACTGGGCGGGCTGGAAGGTTATGCGATGAGAGGAGAAGAGGGGGGGTGGTGAGCTTTGGGGATAAGAGGGGGGATGTTTCCTTATTTTGATGGACTTTGGCGATGTTTTCTGATTTCCGGCTTCAACGTTGATATTTTGACGTAGCGAAAATGGATAATTGTACGGGGGATTATCCTGGTATGTTTCCCTCACTTCTCCTTGCGTCCTCACCACTCTTTATCCGTCTCCCTTACATCATCATTTGAAAATAGTTGTACTGACTGAGAATTTCACAGGCAAGGAAATAAAACTCGTTGGCGATTTCACGTTTCATAAACTTGCTCTCACAATCAACATACTGCTCGCTATTCTTGCTAGTTCTCTCTCTCTTTATTTATTCTTGAGACATGGGTTGTGTTTTAGTATTCCGCGGGAGCAGAGACAGTAATTGCCTCCATTTCGTGGTCTTCGTCTTCTTCGATCTTTTCGTCCCCCTTCTCTGTCATCGCGAGATTTAAGATCGGTGCTGACCTAGGATAGTGCAATGCGGATAATTCTCATGATACCGGTTTACACCCTCTCCTCTACCCTCGCGATTGCGTTGCCGGCTGCACATGTCTACCTTATAACTATTTCGGAGATTTATGAAGCTTTCGCGTTGGCGAGCTTTTTCCTGCTGCTTATTGCTTTCCTTGACGGCGTTAAAGAGGACGAGGGTTTTATAAGAGATGTTCAGCCAAGAAGCTGGGTGCCTTTTAGGAAGCGAGAAATGAATATAGAAGCGAGGGAGGGAGAGGGGGGAAGGTGGTTTGAGGTGAATTTTCTCTTGCTTGATGGAGGTATATTGGTAATGGAAAGAGGAGCTAATGAGTTTAGATTGTTTGGACGTGTGTTTTCCAATATTGTTTTGTAAAGGTCTTACTTGCGGTGGTAATTTGTTTCACGCAGTCCCAAGGGGTGTTTTGTGAGTTTAGTACTAGCACGAAAGCTGCTGCTATTTGGGTATGTCGCCAGTTATCTCCCCTTGTTACTTTTACGTGTTGATACTAGAAACAGATGAAATCCATCCAAGCCATCTCCCTAATCACTACCATGTACGCATTGTCGATGTTTTATCTCCAATTTCGTACCGAGTTGAGGAAACACAATCCGGGATTGAAATTCGTTGCCATCAAAATCGTGGTGTTTTTGGCTTTTGCTCAGACGGTTTGTTTGACTTTATCGCGCGCAGCGACTACTAGCTGACGAGATATGGTTAGTTCATCCTAGATAAACTCACTAAACCAAATGGAATCATAAAACCCACCCTTACTATCTCAGCAAGGAGTCTCCGAATTGATATTCCGAACCTTTTGTTGACTGGGGAGATGGTAGGGGTTTCATTGTTGCACTTGAGGGCCTATCCTTGGAGGATTTATGTCACCAGGGTGGTGACGAATAATGATGTCGAGGTGCCTTCTTCGCCTAGTTGTGATTCTTCTCTTCAGAAGGGGGACGAGGGGATTGTTGTTAGGGAAGTGAGTCAGGAGAATAATTTAAGTGGGAGGGTAAGTAGGAGGGGTAGTGGAAGTGTTGAAATAGAGGGCTTTGGGAGAGCTGTGAAGGAAGTTTTTGATTTCAGGGATTATTGTGGGGGTTTGGGGAGGGCATTTAGATATATTTTTGAGAGGGGGAATTGAGGGGTTGATAAGGGGGTGCGAGAAAGTACATAAACCTTTGGTTATTGTTCTGGATTATTTGGCATAGTGAAATTAATAATTTTCAGGTTTTCTTTCGCTTGATAGGATTTTTTGATAGAGTCAGAATAATCAAGTTTTTTAAAGAAACATCAGGTTTAGGTTCTTGGGTAAGTTAAATTTTGTTCCACTTCATTAATCACAATATACTTTCTTTAACAGGATTGTTAAAAGGAATGAGAATAATTAACTTAACCAAAGAATATGTCTATACACTTTTCAAAATTAATTTTATGTTTGTAAAGTTCATTTCCACATTTCAAACTTCATTTATGCTATTTGAGTGAATATCTGAGCTCCCCTCTCATGCTAACTCATCCTATGATTGTGAAAATCATCCCATGATTCTAGACTTCATCTCATCCTCTATCCTTGGCATCTTAAGTTTTACTCCTTGTCAAGCGTACTCGGTTAGAGATGGTGCAGTGATGAAGAGTAATTACTTACCTCAACGACAAATGAACAGAGAAGCCCAAACCATATGGTAAAAAAAATTGATTCTGTAGTCTGGGCCTGTCATAACGCTGATATATACACCTATTGATTTCTCATCTCATCTTATAGCTCTCAAGCCATTTTTCCACCCCGCCCCATCCCCAATGTAGTCTTGTTCCAAATCTAAACAAATTTGCTGTCCTTGGTAACATACAAATCAACGTACTCATCAATAGCCATTCCCTCCAACTTTTTAGGATCATTACCAAGATCAACCAACTCCTTAACCTTAGCTTCACTATAATGTGGTCCAAGATGTCTCTTATACTTAGCCAAGATCTCTGGCTTCGCCTCTTCTCTTCTCAGTCGGTGACCAAGAGGTGCCTCAACAACGACCTCTTCCATGACTGTTCCATCATTCAAAGTAACAGTCAATGCGTTGGGAATGGTACGCATGTTCTCGTTGTGGTAATCGAGAGTAAATTGTGGGTCCTCGACACACTTGATCTTTTGGCGTAAAGATTCGACAAGAGGTGATGTGGCGGCCTCTCCTCCGTCGGTGTAATCGGTTGCCTCGAGACGACCGTAGACAAGCATGACTGCTGCCATGTATTGAATGCAGTGGTCACGATCAGCGAAGTTGTCCATTGGCTTGAATTGTTTGTCAATGATTCGAACGCATGCCTCGTGAGTTCTGCATGTAATTTCCTTGATATCGGCTGCGGACTTGCCTTGGTCGTGAAGTTGCTTGCGAATGTTCTTTGCTGCCTCAATCGCGGTTTGCGAGTGAAATTCAGCTGTGAAACGTTAGATGTGAAATAAAAATTGGTGTAAATGCAGCTTACCTGGGTATGAGACCTTGAACAAAACATTCTCCATAACGTAACTGCCATATGGTCTTTGGAATTCGAATTTGTTGCCCTTGAAAAGAACATCGTAGAAACCCCAAACAGGGGCGGACAAGACGGTAGGAACACCAGGTTCACCCTTCATGACCTTCAACACAAGGTTGACAGCACGCTGGCAAGCATCACCAGCAGCCCATGACTTTCTTGACATGGTGTTTGGAGTATGTCTGTAGGTCCTCAAACTTTGGCCATCAACCCAAGCTTGCGAGACCGCATCCGCAGTCTGCTTTTCGGAAAGACCAAGTAACTTAGAAATGACAGCTGCACTAGCAACCTTAACTAACACAACATGGTCCAAACCCACCTTGTTGTAGGAGTTGAGAAGTGCCAAGCATCCTTGGATTTCGTGTGCCTTGATCATGGCCTCTAGAACCTCCTTCACAGTAACAATCTTTCCATTACCCAAGTTTCCACCAGCACGGTTTGTTCGCGAGATCCAATCTGCAACGGCCAAGATAGCTCCTAAGTTGTCTGAAGGGTGACCCCACTCTGCAGCCAGCCAACAATCATTATAATCCAGCCATCTAATCATAGCACCAATATTGAAAGCACCATTGACAGGATCCAACTGGAAGTCTGTGCCGGGAACTTTGGTACCATTGGGGACGACGGTACCCTCAACAATTGGACCAAGGAGTTTCGTACATTCTTTAAATCGCAGACCTTCGAGACCGCAGCCAAGGGTATCCAGAAAGACGAATCGTGCGGTGTCGAACTAAAAGCATGGATGATCAGTATAATTCTATCGTCAGCACCAGTGAGGGGGCTTACGGCAAGGTCCGAGTTTATGGGTGTGTTGTGAACATAGCTAGCAATATCCTTAATCTCAGGGTCATATTCCCTAGCTTGTGGTGGTGGTGGAGCACCGGATTGTAAAGGAGACATGGTAGAGAATTGTTTGGGGGCAGGTAATGGTGTTGTGCGTGGAGAAATGCGGGATGTGGAGGAACTGGAGAGGCTGCTGAGAGGGGCAGCTCGCAGAGCTCGATTGGCGGGGAAGGTTGGTCGTAGGTTCTTGCTGGCTACAGTGCGAAGACTACGGTTGAACGTCGACATGTTGCGGTGTTTAGTTGGTAGGAGAGGGGAGATAATCAGCTTGGAAGTCAATTGCAAACTAGAAGATGAGGATTGAGAGTGCAATCAGCATTTAACTATTGTTTTGGCGGTTGCTTGTTCCAAGGGACTCGTTGGTCTGCACCTGCCGATTGTGAGCCGAGGCTATGCGGCCGGCAGGAGCGAAAAGGCTGGCAAGCAAAGCGGCGTCCATTAATTCGCATCTTCCTACTAATGACCAACGCCGCCTTGATGGACGAATGGTTTTCAAAATCCGGTCCCGGAGATACCAGCCTGGTAGTATTTACTTTGTGATAGTCCGTAGGTAACAAACAACAAGAAGCTCTAATGCTATCCAAGTATATAATCCTATTCAATTAGTAATACAATTCTTTTCAACGTATACGAGAAACACCAGAAGCCCATTCTAATAAGGATTAGGGTAAATAGTCTTCCTCGCAACAGGACTCTTCCTCCTCTCAACCTCAGCCAACGTATCAAACAACCCTCCCTCCTGCCACGGAACCCCAGATATCGTCTTCCTATACCTCCTCGCCTCCGTCCTCTTAGGCCCCCCACTTCCCCCTCCTTCAAAATACGTAGTCCCATAGCTCGTAAAAATCTGCTCTGCAAAAGCAATATCCTTCACAGCCTGGATGACGATTTTCATTGCTCCTCCGTACACACTCTGGAATAACTCAGCATTCCTCTCATTCGGATCATCAGTATGATTCATAAACCGCGTCCAGTTTCCTCTTTCCCCTCCCGCAATGATACAGGTCCGCACCCCATTCATTAGCGGACTGGGGTAAGTAGCTGAAGGACCCAAGAAGTTAAGGAGGAAATGTTCATCGCCGCAGGAATCCTCTTCTTGTAGGGGTATAAAAGTCCCATTATATTCTCCAATAAGGTCTCCCTTTTTGATATCCTGAAGCGCTCGAACGCCACCGTTGATTTCCGCAATCGAATTCGTAAAAGAAGGGTACTGATAAATCTCAACAATCGGTTCAGTCTCCCACGGTTTCTTGCCGTTTTTGGAACATGTACAAATTGAGTCGGGTTCGAAAACCGAGTACCAAGTACCCCCTTGAACATGCGAGGGATGGATAGCAGGTTTGTCGCAATGCTCGCACAGAGGGAAATCGGCACTCTCTCCTTCTGTGGCAGCTGCGTATTGGGGATGATGAGGGTAGTCCCAACCTCTGGGCCAACTAGGTAATCGTGGATAGCGAGCAAATTTTTCAGCGGAGTATCTATTATCGTACGTGTTTATCATGTCCCTTCTCACTAACCCCTCGCCCACAGGTATAAATCTACACTTCATTGGCTCCCCACACGTGCTGAGATAAATGATATGAGGATGGAAATTCGGATCTTGGGTCTCTTCCAGCATAGGATGGGGATCCCAAGATCCCAATGATCGGAGAAACCCATGGTTTCAACTCCGATTTGTCCCACTGCTGCTTGGTATCGGATTTTCTAATCATCGGACTAATTGTCAACTTCCTCGTAGGGATCTGGCCAGTTATAGGTTCCTGGAAAGCGTTTTAGTGCTTCGCCTCGAGTGTGGAGGGTTTGGAAGACATTGCGAACGACTTCCCCAGGTTGAGTTAGGGCATTCTGGGGATTTTGCGCCATCAGGGTAAAAACGATAAATCGCGAAATTGAACAGAGAAATTAAACTTGTTGGGCCGATATGCCAATATACCGATATACCTCAGCCTGGTAAGGATGAAGCTGGGTATAAACAAAGACAAAATTTAGATCTTTGTGTGGTTTCTCCAGTCACCAGAATCCGGATATGGTTGAATGAAAAACATAACATAATAGAACGAGGAAAACAAAGAAAAGCCTTGAGCTTCAATGATTGGGTACTACCCATAGATTGTAAAAACATTCAATTGCCTAGAAACATGGAAATCTAATTCGCTACCCATCCTTGCCCATATTCAAACGCCATAAACCCCGTACATCTTTTCGCATAAACCCATTTAATCATTCCTCTTCGCTCTCGTCGCTTTCGTTGCCTGAGTTCAACGCTTGTTCGAGATCTGCCTCCAGTTCATCCACATCTAATTCCATAGGTTCATCGTCCATTTGAACGGGGTTATTTGCAGGACTAGGTAACTTCAGAGGATCCACATCGTGATTTCGTTCATCTTCGTATTCCTCTCCTTCTGCATCGCTATCCTCTTCACTCGCTTCTTCACTCTCCTCTCGTCGGAACACAGGAGTAGATTGATATTGAAATTGCTGTGAGGGTGGACCATCCGGGTACTCGACCGTGAGACCATCATCAGATTCTTCTTCCTCTTCTTCATCTGGTGTCGGTGCGCGAGGTGGTGGTTTCGGCTTCGTAGCTTTCTCTACCTTCTTCCGTTTCGGTGCTTCCGTCTTTGTAACCGCAGCCTTAGTAGCTTTCGCAGGCTTCTTCTTCGTCGCTGGTGCTGCTGATTGAACCTTTGACTTCGGTATATCCAATTGTGTGTATTGGTCCTTTAGAGCCTGCTCATCAGCCCAGGGCGCAGAAACCATATTCATGTCGAAAGTAGAGTCCACTCGATGGAGTACAAAGTGCTTCTTGACCGGGTCGAAGATCAGCACATATTTTCCGTCCCCAGATGTTCGTGCGCCGTGGTATTTGTATTGATCGGAGCCATCTCTGTAGGAGAGATCGTAACTAGCGGGGTCGCTGTCTGAAGGTTCGATATGCATGGAGCGGGAGGAATCGGTTTCTGATTTGTGGTTGTCTGCAATATCGTTCAATGATTGTTTTTAAACTAATGGGAGATTTTGAATGCGTACATCGAACTCCTGTGTAAACCTCCTTTTGCGTCTTTCCCAGTATGGCATCGCTCAAGACGATGGGGTATTTTCCATCGACATCAAATCCCAGGGCGGCAGCCATGATGGGTGAGGTGTACTTCGCAGGGCTGATGGGTGAGGTGGAATTCCGGCAGAGGTGGAGGGACAGAACAAAGGGGAAGGAAGCCCAGAGTGCAACTTCATAAGGCGAGGGTGAGGCTACATGAGTTTTGAATGACAGAGTAGCGTGTACTAAAACTACCATTGTCAGTCTCGTCAGCCTGAGGTCAGAGGTTCCAGAATACCCCAGATTTCGGCTTATCGTCGGTTGGAGATAACCATTCTCCTCCTTTTGCACCTTCCCTTTTCCTCTCTCCTCTTCTTCACATACGGACACACAGAAAGACCCAGAAAGACCTCAAAGTACTCGTCTTGCCCACTCCTTGTTTGCTAACGTTAGAAGTAAGTACTCGTTCTTGCCTTTCTAGTACTTCCCCTCCATCGGCACGCCGCTCAAGAAAGACCTTGCCCCGCTCTCTCGGCCTCTCTCTGGTGGAAATCAGATTCCCGGTTGCTGAGCAAAACACCAGGAAGAATCCATACCAATTTGACGAATGGGTTCAACCCAAGGCTGTTGATCTTTGCCAGAAATACTGTCCGCTCTCTGGCGTTGTTGACGCCACAAGGAAAAACTACATTGCATGCGGGGACAATAGCCATCGATTCCAATATACGACAACCTATTCGCTTCCATACTTATGTTAGGAACTAGTGGGGTATTTGTTGGTGGATGAGGGACCATACGGCCAACGGAATAAAGTACCTCCTTCCGTGGCAACACTTGAGATTATCATCCCAAATCTCATCCCAAAAGAAGCATTTTTCGCTTTTTAAACACCATCCACTCCACTCCAAACACCAGATGATCAGAAACCCAGCTTTCCAGGCCCGGAATGCCGTCAACTCGGCATCATCTCCTATCAAAATACATTCCCCGCCTTCACAAGTTTCTACCGACACCAGGTCTTCATTCGGCGCGGAACCAGACCCTCCGCCCCTTCAAATTCCATCTCAGGCACCACGACCTGAATATCGGGGAGTTGCATTTTTATTTGAAAAGCTTCTTCATGTGAAGTACCGAGCATTATTTTCCAATTGCCTACTTTTTTCACGTTTGGCCCTATACTAACAGAGTAAAGCAAGTTTATTATATATTATTCGGTGGGATTTCCATCGACTCACAAGAATTGGCATCAGATCAACTCATAGAATTGTCGATCCGGGGTTCCCTGGTCCGCAAGTGTGTTCGAAGTAAAGCAAGGCCTTTTTGAGGTCCCACCAAGCAAAAAGCTTCCCGTCGTCGAGCTACCCCCACCTCTTCATGTCGCACAGGAGATAGCCTCTTCCGGGGCACATAGGAGAGTACTTTTTGATCACAAGATCCTTGAAATTTCACATTTTACCCTTTTGTTCATCGTCTGTACCCCAGTTTTCCCCTCGGATTGAAGGTCCGGGAGATAAATAGATGGGATGGATATTGCACTAGATTGCTTTCATTTGTTTGAGCTAATAAGATGTATTTCGATCCTTGGTATATAAGTTGTCGTTTTCCCCAGGAAATCCGTTTCTTTCTCATTCAATTTTCTTGTGTCAATTGATTCCATTGTTAGAACCCCGCCATGCATTTGGGGAATTTGTTACTCGTGGCCAGTACGGCAGTCCTTGCTGCAGCTGCGCCCTCTTTGGAGAAGACCAAAAGAGCTAAGAAGTTTCAATGGTTTGGTGTCAATGAGTCTGGTGCTGAGTTTGGAAATGCTGCTCTCCCAGGGCAGTTGAACAAGGATTATGTCTGGCCTCCAACGTATGTTCCCTCGCTGCAAGTTACCTCCTAAATATTCAATCTAACTCCTCAATCTAGCTCAACAATTGACACCTTGGTCGGGAAAGGAATGAATGCATTCCGTAAGTTCATCGTGCTGTCTTCTCTTGAAACAAACTGATAAAACACAGGTGTTCCCATCATGATGGAACGTCTCGTTCCCACGACAATGACTGGTAGTACGAATGCAACTTACCGAGACCCCATGGTTCAATACCTCAACTATATCACCTCGAAAGGAGCCTATGCCATCCTCGATCCCCACAACTTCGGACGTTACTATGGCAATGTCATCACAGACTACGCAGGTTTCAAGGCTTGGTGGACAACTGCAGCAACCCTCTTCAAGAGCAACGACAACATCATTTTCGATTGCAACAATGAACCACATGATATGGGGTCCGCAAGTACGAGTCAATTGATGCAAGCCTGTATCGATGGAGTTAGAGCCAGTGGTGCTACCACACAATATATCTTCGTTGAAGGAACAAGCTGGAGTGGAGCTTGGACTTGGTAAATACCCCCTCCCATTCCTCGCGCGCCAAAGTCCATCTCAAACCTCAATTCTAACACACCCCACCAGGGTCTCATCAGGCAACGGCGCCGACCTCCTAAACCTCTCAGACCCCTCCGACAAAATAATCTACGAAATGCACCAATACCTCGACACCGACGGCTCAGGCACATCCGCGAACTGCGTCTCCGCAACCATCGGAAGCGAGCGTCTCGCCGCCGCCACCGCCTGGCTCAAGACAAACAAGAAGAAGGCTATCCTAGGCGAATTTGCGGGGGGAAGTAATACACAGTGTAATAATGCTGTTAAGGATTTACTTACTTATATGGGGAATAACACGGATGTTTGGATGGGTGCTCTTTGGTGGGGTGGTGGACCTTGGTGGGGGGATTATATTTATAGTATGGAGCCGCCGAGTGGGACGAGTTATACTAGTACGTTGCCGATTTTGGTTAGTATGATGTAAAAATGGAAGGGTATGGGAAGGAAGGGGGGTTTGTATATAGTGAGCGAGGGCAGGGAGGGATGTATTTAGGTTCTTGTATATAGGTTATTCTTTGGTTAGATAATTTCTGGATTTCTTTACCGTGTCATGGCTAGATTTTTCCATGATTTTCGGAATCTCCATACCCAAGCTCAAATTCCTTTACTCTAAATTTCTTCCATGGCTAGCCGCTGATGTCGTTTATCAGCTACCTTTGACTTTTTAAGGTGATAGGTTAGTTAATTAGTTGCAGGTCATGGAGAAGAGCAAGCAATTCCTCCTATGCCCCATTGTCTGGTCTTATGATGTCAGGTTTCATTTCATGGTCAACGGATTCTAAACTTCATCTCAGCCATACCAGTCAAATGCATTCCCACTACTTGGCAATCTAAAGTATCACCGTTATGAAAAAGTAGGAAATTAAAATGAAAGACGACAGAAATCCAATGATGTCTTCTTGCTACTCTCTTCGGGAATTGATATTCGCACCTATGAGCTGTTGTTTTACTATTCATTTGATACTCATAGGTCTGTCACCATCTCTAATAATTGTAACTAGAGCTACTATGAAATAATTCATTTCTAAATCCACTTTGAGTTTCTGTTCTTATGTATCAGTTCTTTTGGATTCTATAAACATGCAGAGGCGTTTAATTTTCTTCTCACTTGCTGGGACATATGTTTAATAAGGTTGTTGAAGAGTGGATGCCTAGAAAGAAATCGAAATAAAGTATATCCTAAGATCGTTGCTTCAACCCCGCTTTTTTTTATAACACACATGTACTTCAAGTTCTAAACATATTCATTCATTATACTATAGTGTATTTTCCGTTTAAGGAAAATTTAATTGTAAAAGCGGAGATACTTGATATGTTTGCTAGCCATCTTTCAGAGTTATTTAAGTATGTTTAGTAAAAATTGGTTGCTCATTTTAATTGCTCTGGGTCTTTTGGTAAAAATTAGTCCAACTTTGCTGAGATACTCTAGATGAACGAAGTTTCTCATGGGTGTTACTTTGCGAAGTTCGTAATAAAAAAATAAGTGATTGAGGAAAGTCAAATTCTATTCTCTACCCCTGAATCCTCGCTAATCTATCTGCCTGCCCAGATCACTCCCATTCCAACCTCAATATTCACACACGGTAATGTGCCATCTTATTGCCCCAAAATCGATGCGTCTCCCAAAGCGAGTACTCGTCACAATTTGCGCATTTTTCCTTCTCGCAGCCATCGCAATCTTCGTCATCGCCAACGATCATAGTTGCAGTTCCGCAGCAACAATTTCGGTAGGTGACATTTTGTTGGCAGCGTTCACAACGATCGTGTTGACATTTGGCGCAGGTTTTGCCTTTGGTTTGTTGCTTGCATTTGCAACAGATTGTGTATTCGCCGTTCTTGATGGAGGGAACTGTGTGGTTGGTTTTTGCTTTTGGTGGCATGTTTTGTGTGTTTGTTTTGTTTATTTTGATTGAAGAGGATGGGTTTTAGGTTGATGTTATATTGGTGTTGGGTAATGAATGTGAAGTAGTTCGATAAAAAAAATTGATGTTGAGGTTTGTATTGAGAAAGAGGAGGTTGGTAGGGGGTTTGAAGTCCTTTTGTAGAGGCTGATGAGTCAACCATATGGGTGGCTGTGGATATGTCATGGCGGTAGCTCAAAAGTGTATTCACTTTAAGGTTGAAGGAGCAGAAAGAGAGAGAACCCTTGAACATAGCAACAACAACAATAGTATCAACATTCACGCATTCACCAGGCAAACAAGTTGACGCAACAGTGGTGGCTGCATGAACAGACTTATAGCCCAAGTCCATTTAAGCGGATGCTCAGCCAGCACCCATGATTCAAAACCACAAACAGACAGATATAGATCGCCCATCAAAATCATCGCAGTAAAGGTATATTCCAGCTTTGATCTCCATCAACTTTGCGTTAATTCTATTAGAAATATCAACTACAAGCTCTTCTTCGTCGCCCTCGAATTCAATACGTCAATACAATGCCTCCAAAACGTCGATATTATGACGACGACGACGACTACAGCTATCCACGATTTCTCAACCAAAGAGTCTGTAAGCCCCGAAAATATGTTATATTCACCTGCTGCAAATGCAAGCTAGACAGCAATGTTGATCTCGGATATTGCCCGCACTGTGCAGTACCTCGCTGCAAAAACTGCAACTACATGGAGGCGGAGCATACGAATGTTGTTTGGTGGGTACTCTCGTGGTTTCCATTTCCCACACCCTTTTCAGACCCATTCTAAAAATGGAAAGACTGACTTAGAAATCTCTCACAGGGATAAGTCGTTTTATGAGCATGATCATGCATACGACAGCCAGATCGAGGAGTATTCCGACAAAGAGAATGAGGAGCATCGAGACGAAGCGGAGAGTCGCGCGATGAATCGGAAAAAGGGCGGTGAAGGTGGAAATGAGATCCAGGGCGGCCACAAAACCAAGAGTGAGGGGGAGAAGAATGAGAGCAGAGTTAAGAAAACCGAGGCTTCCGGTAGAAGCGCGGAGAAGGCAAGAAGTGTCGCTGAACGAAGCCATTGACTCGGAAGATCTCTATGATGCATAAAATGGAGAAACGTTTCTAGAATTCGCGGGAACTTTCTCAAGGAAAACTGGTCGTAAAATGTACTATGATTCCTAATTTTCGATCTGCCCAAAAAAAACCACCCGCAGGAGTGTAAATTCAAAGTGATTACACGATATCGGGATGTAAATCAAGTAGCGAATAAACATTGCACATTGAAGAGGGTAAAGGAGAGGACAGTAGCGAAGGTGAAAGTAGTGGAAAGTTCAACCATGTAATTGATTCACAGCTAGTATTGCAAAGAGAATGGACAGCGAACAGTATGACAATCTCTATGGTGCATCAAAATATAAAACCTCCTGGTAGAAGATTTGAGGGGAAGATGAATGAAACCTACTGTCACAATCATGCTATGTAATACGTGCGAAAGGAACTGGTACGCGATCATTTTTGTCTAGGGATACCCTAAATTCTCTAAGTTCTTCTGTTTAGCTAACTTCATTATTTTAAACTTTACAGAATAATTAAATAAAATGAATATTACTCACAAGAGTATCTATACTTTATATTCTTATGACGCTCTTGACTTTAGTCAATTAACTTAATTATTTCAAACTTCATAGAATAATTAAATAAAACAATTATTATTCTATACTCTATACTCTCATAGAGTTCCAGACTTCAATTCATTAACTTAATTCTATCAAATACTACCGAACAATATAACTCAATAGTGGAATTTACTAGACACACTTCTGAATAATTTGAAGTAGTAAAAGAAAATTGGTCATTATCGTAGTTGGTGAATAAAGTACACTAGCGGGCTGGTATCGAATTTCACATGATGTAACCAATGAACTCTTAGCGAGAAAATTTACGGGTGTAAAAACTTCCAGTAGTTGTTATAAAGATACAGGATTTCACGTCTTCTCTCAAATTTGCCCCAGTGTGGTCTCCTATAGGGTTCAAAAGCAGGCAATGATGAGAGAAATTACTGTTCTAAGATAAGAAATGTTTGCCAGGGCAGTCTATGCCACCAAAACCTCAGTAGGGAGTTGGTGATAGAGCTGATAGTCCAACTCCTGGGACCACTCCAAGACAAAGAATTTCGTCAAGGCAACCACCATATCTGGATTGAAGCCAGTCTTAATTCCCTCTGAGTCCTTTGATTTCCTCCAAAACTCGGTGTCATCTTTATTGATGTCCAGAATTTCCTTCGTACCTTCTTGGTGCCAAGTTTCCACGATAGCAACGACAACCCGGACCAAGTCCCCACTATTACCACCAGCTGACATGATTGATGATCGAGCCATTTCCCCCATAGAATCATGTACAAAGTTCCTATCCCAACCCATCTTGACCAAGGTTCCCTCAACCCTAGACAACGCTTCTTTCAACATGATTCCTAGCTGGAATCGGTAAAGATTCATAACTGAAGTTCCGTAGGCAAGGAGAATATCTCTCAGTCCTCTATGCATTGACCAAGACAACTGAGACCAAGGCAGACAATCCAAAGCCTTCACCAACAGATCTCCCACCGCTTCTGGGACAAAGACGGTAGCTAAACCTTTTTCCGAATCCAAACAGGGGACTTCAAGCTTGAAAGCTCCCTCTGGCTTCGTATCGCAGGGTATTAAAACCAATAAATCCACCTCAAAGACTTTTCCACCATTCATATTGTATAGATGACGAGTCCCATGAGCACCTGGAAATCCCTTCTTTCGTTCTTGCAAGACCCAAGGTCCCTTCCCTTTGGCTCGACCTGGAAATGCAAGTTTCCATGATTTTCCATCTGAAACAATCCCACAAAGCATTTCTATACACTTATCTACACGCACAGGAAAGCTTGCGGGATACACATCTGTCTCAACCTTGTGACTATCGTGTGCCGCGAGAGTGACTACGCATGGTTTTCCAATGGGCCACGCAATGCCCCATTGTCCACCATAAGAGGGGTATGCAGAACGATAACCCGAAGCAGAGGCATAGCTGAATGTGGCACGCGCGTTGGTCAAGGCGAATAAAGTGATCAATGTTGCGCGTGAGATCTTGATACAGAGTTTTCCTTCGTGAAATGTCAAAGGTTCAAGAGGGACTGGTTGGGGTTTGGATGAGCTCTCAGATGGTGTACTCATGTGGATGACGCTCATTATGGTGGACCAGGAACTTGTTCCTCTGTCTCTCAGTGGTATTCGGGACACTTGAACGTCATTAATACCACAAAACTTGTCTGCGAGTCTCGCGGTGATCGCTGGTCCCAGAGGGGGGGTTGGATTGCTCAATATCGTCCAGTTTAATTTGGGGTTGCACCAAGGTCCGAGCTGCAATTCCACATCGTAATCCTTCAAAATTGTAGAACGAGTGTTTTGTTCCTTCATGTAGAGGACAATGGCTGCAATTGCCAGCCCATACGAAGCACCCTGCAAGAGTTGAGTGTTTTGGGAGGATGACATTCTTGGAATCTAAAACACTTAGTATTCTATTTTTGACCTGGATACTCTGAGAATTAGAAGAACTTACCTTTAGTAATTAAAGACTCGCGGCTTACGAAGTCGAAGAAAGAAAGCCAACAATCTGGAATCTTATTCAATGAAGACCCTTCCAATTAGTTGCAGAACGGATAAATTCACTCTGTTGGTGATAACGCGTTGGTTGGTCAACTAAAAGCCTGCACGTTTGGCCGAAGACGCAGGCCGAAAACCTATGAGGATTAGCTCCTTTCATTATCATGATATAAAGAGAGCCGATTGGTGGCAAGAAAATGGTTGATCTGCAGGAGTGAGGCGTTACCAGGGTGAGGTATCGAACAAGGTTCTACGATTGATTTGTTTTTCAAGTGATACAACAGCCTGCCAAAAGCAACCTGGCGAGAGAAATAGGCAGCCTAACCCCGCTTTCAAGTAATTCTTCATCAAAACACCCGCAACTTTCTACCCCGCTATGGAGAACTCACTAGTACACCTAAAGTCAAGTAGTTTACGAAATTCATAAGAAGCGGTTCCCTGTACCCCGTACCGTCATGTCTGGGGCTGAAGCTGTCCTTCTCCTTGGTATCATCTCAAATACACTTCAGCTCGTCGATTTTACTGTCCAAGCCTTGGACCGAATCAAAGAATGCAAAGAAGATAGCACGCACCTTCCAAAGGTGTTTTGGAACTTACAGAATGTGAGTTCCCCTTGATTTTGACAAGTTGCGACTAATGCCATAAAGCAATTGCCGCTCATAGCACATGCTCTTGAGATAACCGGCAAACAAGCTGAGATTGATGATGAGTTCAACGAAAGCTCATCCAAGGTCCTTTTCCCCGTGATAAATGATTGCCAATTGGATGTGAACAAGTTGAAATCAATCTTAGAGAAGGTAGCTGGCTCAACTTCTGCAACTGGTTGGAAGCGAAATCTAAAAGCACTGACTAGCATTTTTTACGACAAAGACGTTGAAATAATCGCCAATTCTCTCTCTCAGTCGTTGACAGTCATTAACCAATATCATGGAGCCTACACAGCGGCCACGACAGGGACTGTCTTGCGAAAGCTCACTGCGGCTGTTGCAGCAATTCCCGAAAAGGAGGCACAAGGCGACTCTTCGAGGTTTTATTTCATGGTTCCAACAGTTTGTTCGGATGAATTTAGCGGAAGAAGAGATACGATGCGACGTCTCGAGGACCTGATGTCGAATGAGGGAAAGCATCGTCGGGTAGCGATCGTTGGCTTGGGTGGCATTGGCAAAACACGAGTAATGCTCCAATACGCATACCAGTTAGTAGCTAAGATATCCCCCTACAATCAACTGAATCATAACTGTCGCTAGATTTAAAGATTCAGAGATGATTTCGGTGTTTTGGTTACATGCAAGTAGCATGTCACGAGTAAACAAAGGCTGCTTGGAAATAGCGAAGACGGTCAAGATTCCCGGGTGTGACGACCCGAAGTCTAACAAGCTTGAACTGGTAAAAGAATGGCTTGAAAGTTCGCAATCAGGTAAATGGTTACTTTTGGTGGACAACGCAGACGATTTTGACTTGTTTTTTGGTTCCAGACAACTTGCGCGGTCACTTCCACGATCCAACGACGGCGCAATTGTCATGACAACCCGTGACGCAAAAATTGGAATGGAATTCGCGAAATCGTTCAGAATTTCTCTTGAAGCACTTACTATGCAGGAGTCAATGGAATTAGTCGATGCGCGGTTGAGCGCTGGGGACGTTGACAGTAGCGAGGATGAACTGCGAGAATTGAGTGAAGAACTCTGTGGTATTCCACTTGCACTGGTTCAAGCGTCCTCGTTCATAACACAAAATTATCTTTCTATTCCGAGCTACTTAGAACTTTATCGTGGCAGCGACAAGGACAAGATCGCGCTTTTGAGTGAAGATTTTGACGACGAAGTCCGAGACGCTGAAACCCGAAATCCTGTTGCAACGACCTGGAGTGTCTCTTTTGGGAGTATTCGAAATCGGGACCCTTTGGCTGCCGAAATATTGTCCCTCATGAGCATGCTCGACGCTCAAGCTATTCCGGAATCGCTGGTTAGGTTTGGCCATGAACATGGTAGCATGAATCACTTAAAATTCAGCAAAGCTATGGGCACTCTGCAAGCTTTCTCCATGATTGGAGCACGGAAGGATGCAAAAGATGGCCCCGAATGGCAAGGTCGGCGTGAGAGAGCTTTCGACCTCCATCGCTTGGTGAAACTTGCCATGCGTAGTTGGCTAGGTCATCATGGAGAGCTTGAAAGCTACACAGCAAGGGCCTTGGCGATTATGGCTGAGAGATTTACTGATTGCGATTGGGAAACAAGGGGAAAGTGGACTACCTATCTACCTCACGCGGCTATACTTCTTGCTTCAGACCACCTATCACGCCTTGAAGATGCCGTGGTACCCGTACAAGTCGAGCATGGGCAATTGGAAGAATCGGGTACTCTGAATCACATACCTGAAGGAATCGTTTGCCCAGTGTGTACAGCGAGTCTATTTGCTATTTTATCAACATGTCATTACACTCTCGGAAGACCCCTCATCAGTCTCGAAGAGGGAGAGAAGGCATACCGGCTTCGGCGGTAAGTTTTTTGTCCTTCTCTTTAATTAATCGTCTAACACAACGCCGTAGAAAATTTATGGGGGAAACCCATCGGGAGACACTTGCAACGCTTGATTTAATAGCAAGACCCGCCAAAGATTTATACATGTTTCCTAGAGCCGTCGAGGTGTGCCAGCTTGCCATCAAGGGAAAGTCGGAAAGTCTTGGTCCTAATCACCCCTCGACGCTGGCAAGCATGGCACAACTCGGCTTAACATATAGACCGATGGGTAAGCTTCATGAGGCGAAAGAAATTGGCATGCTTGCTTTGGAGAAGCGGACCAAAGTCTTGGGGGCTACTCATCCAGATACTCTCACGTCATTAGGTTGTGTGGCTACTGTGACACGTGCTTTGGGGGATTACGAAGGTGCTGTGAAGTTTGAAACTGAAAGGCTTCAAGGTTGGGGAAAGCTTCAAGTAGTATCACATCCGCAAAAACTCGAGGCCATCGCGGGACTCGGTTGGGCATATGCTGCACAGGGGAAATACGACCAAGCAGCTCAACTCACGTCTCATTCGCTCAACGACCAACTTGAGATACGAGGCCCGAAGTACTTGTTTACATTGTGGACTATGTCTAATATGGCCGTCATCCTAGGTATGCAAGGCAAGTATGCAGAGGCGGAAGAACTTGGTGAGCGAACGTTATCGCTTAGAACTCAGTACTTGGGAGTCTCGCACCCATTCCGTTATGTATCAAAGCTCCATCTTGCTTGGTTATATAACGAGACAGGAAGATATAAAAGTGCCGAAACCATTGAGCTTGAAGTGATGGCTTTTCAGAAGAAGTTTTATGGAAGTGGTTTCCATCACGAAGTTTTACTCACAAAATCACAACTTGCATCCACGTACGCATTTTTGAGACGACACCACGAGGCCAAGTCCATCAAACAAGAAGTCTTGACAGAAAGATTGAAACAAACCGGAGAAAAACACCCTGTCACCCTGCGCTGCAAGTCAACCCTTGGAATGACACTGGTGGGACTCGGAGAGTTACTGGACGCTGAACCTCTGCTCGTGGAGGCTTTTGAAGCGCAAAAGAGAATCTTAGGAGCCGATCATCCAGAAACTATCACGACCATGTCACGAGTAGCCAGGCTCTATCATGGACAAAGCCGACTGAAAGAGGCTGGTAAACTCTATCAACAAACTGTTCAAGCTTCCATACGTGCACTCGGCATGGAACATCCCAGGACAGACGGGCGTATAAAAGAGCTAAATCTATTCGAGAAAACCTGCCAGGGCCTAACAACAAGTGCTAATGCCAACGAGTATATGGAGGAACTGAAAATGACAGAAGATAAGGGGAAAGTGAATGGAGATTCGTTACAATCCGAGCTTGGTAGTCGACTGGCAATTCTATGGACAGCCAAGCGAGAAGAAATGTTTCACGAGACGGAAGAATTATAGTGAAATATATGAATAATCATAAGACGAATTTTCAAATTCTGAGATTTCTTTGCTATCGTCATCATTCTTCCCACTCCAAAATACTGCTAATTGATAGATGAGATTCCAATGAGTCTTTTATGACTTTTCATGCAGACGATTTAACCAATCTTACTACAGTGTTCAAATCACTAGAGCAACTCTCACCTTTTAGCAGAGCCAAGACAAGGCTACCTTCTTGCACTACTTCCCCATCTACGAATAATAATGAGTTGTCCAAAAGTTCCCAGCTTGTTCAAACCCCTCTACAAAATCACGCGCCGTGATTTTTTCCCCACTCATCTCAACTTTAGCCATAATCCCATGCATAACATTCGCAATACCCGCCCTAGTATTAACACTGTTGCCACCGTCTTGTTGAAACGATTGGATCTCTCTCTCAATGTTTTCACGATTACAAAGTTTATTAGGTTCGCTGTAAATATTAGCCATACTCACTAGGATACTCATAATAAAGCTTCTTATCAGGAATAGAAAAATACACTCACATCTGGTCTAAAAACTGCGTCCAAATAGTCCGCATTTGCTTTTTATTCAAATCCTCAGTCTCGAAGATCATTCGAAACTTTGGGACAAATTTTGTAAATTCAGTCCAAGACCTGTTAAGCTTATCAACACTCAAGGCAGCAATTCCACGAAACCAGCTTAATTTGTGGAAAAGAGTGGCCTCAGAGCTACTCAAGCGAGAACTAGAAGAAGCATTGAAAAGCTGATGGGCCTTTTTAAGATATAGAACGGCTGTCCATCTGAGCGCGAGGTCCATATACTCTTGAAGTTGAGCATCCATGTTAGGGGAATCGACAAGGGTTCCAACGTTGATGACGAGGAGTGGGAGTCCGAAATAAGAGCAGGTGTATTCTTTTTCCCCCAGGATAATTAGTACATGAAAGAAAGCTACAGGACGAAGTACTTGCCTATGATTGTGGTTTTTCCAGTACCAGCTGGTCCGTAGAACAGCATGATAAGTCCCGGTCGTTTTGACTCAACAATATCACGGGTCTTGGACTGGCTCCTTCCAGCATGATTGATATGTGCTGAAATATTTGCTTTGAGAGAAGCTTTACACTCTTCCTTCCATTCAAAGTGATCTAGTTCATTCGTTGGGTGGACTTCCCTGAGACTAATAACTTCGACCTCGACTGAAAGATATTAGCAAAGATTAATTGAAAAAAGAGGCGTCGACTCACTCCACTTCAAGTTATTGATATCATAAGCACACAGAATATGTGGGCACAAAATAAGGATCATAGCCTTTAAATCACCAGAATGGGTCTTTTGGAATTGGTCATCCAATTCTTGCTGAGGAATCTCCCGCAAGGTTCGGTATGATTGATCAACCATTACATGTGCATCACCCTGACCAAATTGCATCAGATACATAGCTTCGCCAAGACGGTGGCACATAACTTACATGGCAAAAATGTGGCTTCTCGCCCAATTTCCAATACCTTCTTCCTCTCTCAATCATCGAATTTCTCACGCGTGCTTCCTCGGGTAAGTAGCCAGCAGGAATATATCGGAGATCTGTCACTTCTCTATTCCCGGAGAACTGGGTTATACTCAGATCAGAATATCTTTTCGTAAAATAGGTGCCATTGTGATCAACCGACCAGACTCGCAAGTGAAGAGGATCAAACCTTCCAGGCATCGTTTCCATAGCGACGCTGATTTCGGAGACAACATATGCCCTGTAATGACTGTCGGTTTTGGTGTAAATGATAGTCCTCGGTGGGTATAGCAGCATGAGTTGAGGAAAGGATATCCTTTTGCAACGCCCTTCTTGTATCTCTGAAAATTTACTTTGTAGAGAAGGCAGGTTTTCCTCGAAGGGTACCAGGGACCACTTGCGGGTTGGAACGGATAATGAGTCGCTGATATCTGATGCCACTGGCGCCATTGGGAGGACCCGAGAACTGAGTAAGATCTTCACAAATAATTCCTCTTGACGAGTCAGCTGATTCAATCGAAGCATCAGGAGTTCATAATCGTGTTGGTTGTCGATTGCTAGCTCGTCAATACTGTCGATGATTATATAGACACGATTCAGGCTGGAATGGTTTTTTTCCGAGAGACAGTTCGCAAATACCTCCCATAATTTTGTGAAGTCCTTCGCGGCTTGAGCGAGCTTTGATCGTGAAAGTTTCGAATCGCCTTCGCCGATGAGTTGAGGGTACTGTTTGATAAGCTGGGCCACGAGTACTTGTACAAGGGCCAAGCACGAGTTTCGGGTCGAGGAGAAACTGCCACAGAAATGCTTCAAAATCGTGACTGATTCGTAGTTGCATGCGGCATCGATCGTCAGTGGTGTAACAAATGACGCTAGAAAGTGTGATCGGCTTAGTACGTAACTCCCATCTATCCACAGTAGCTGTGACTCGCTTGACTCAACCCATGAAACTATTTCATCAGACTTTAATATATTGCGTCGTTTGGTTTTCTGTTCTGTCGTTTCCGAGATGAATTCTGTTTCTTTAGCATGCTCCCTTTCGGCTTCTAGGTCTCGTAGTTCTGTAAATATATCTAGTATATCCGAAAAGTCTTGGTTGTGTGAGTTTACTTTTCCTGCTAAAAGTTAAAAGGAGAACATACCTTTATTTCCACCTTCATGTGCCCCTGCTAACCTTGATGCAGTACTAGGCTCAGAGATTCGCTCTTCTAGCCGCTGCTGTAGCATGCTCGTCGTCTGATAAATATCGACTGCCTTCTCAAAATGAACCGTCTTCAGCTTATCCTCCAATTTCTGGATTTGTTCCGGCAAGCGTTGAATGACATTCCACATCTTGTTGTCAACCTGGAGGATCTGACCAGAGATAGCCAGGTTGGCTTCCGCGGTTATGAAGCTTCGAGCTTGGGTAATATCGTTGATATAGTTGAAAGCCCCATCAATCTCGTCAACAAGTTCCTGAAATCGTATTTTCCATGGGCTTGTGAATGCCTTGAGATATCTCACTAGAAAACAAGTGTTTGGTCAGGACATTGGGGACTTGATGTGTATGGAATGGTAAGGTACACTTACATGCCCGGCACTCTGAGTAATATTTGATCGCCTTCGCAAGGAACTTGGAAAAGAGTCCATATGCTTCAGAAACTGCTGTTATCAGGTTTTTCTGGGGCATGAAATCAGGCAAGTGGTCCACGAGATCAAATTTCCTAGCAATAAGCCTTAAATGCGAATGAACGCTTTCCTTAAGTTCCTGATTGCTGATTTGCACAACCATCAATATCTTAATAGCTCCCCATGCCAATGACACATACTCTGGTGCTTGGTCGACGAAAAGGTCTAAATGCTTGGACAATTCATAGCCACTTTGCAGGAAAGAGTTGTAGTGTTCTTTGAATCGTTGACTAGTCGGCATCGGCGTGGTGTTGTAATCGGGATTCTTGAGCTCGTCTTTTTTCTTTGCAGCGCTCATGAGAGCCCATAACTGATTGCGGGATTCTTGTAGCTCGTTTTGCTCCGACTCGGTTGCAAGAGCAACAAATTTTTCGATTCGATTTTTTAGTTTCGCCTCGGAATTCTGCATGCATTTCCTAGAATGATCAGTAAACAAAGCTAGGAGAGAAAAGGTTGCAAATACTGTTGCCTGAGTTGCTCTACCCATTGACTCTCATCGATCAACGCGAGGCTCGCACTTGGGATAACTGCCGCATCGCCTTCAATCTCGGGTTCGCCATTTCCCAGGTTGACTGTCGAGGGCCCTTTAGATGCCATAGCCAATACAAGAGACAATGTGTGTTCTAGGTGCTGGGAGCGCCGGAGGCATCTTTAAAATGGGAGGTTGGATTCTTGAGGCTGAGATCATGCAGGTGGCATGCGACCGATTGGAGTCAAGGCGATGGGGGCTAGAGAAACCTTGCGTGCGTGTAGAAGAGCCTTGCTTTATAAGTGAGAAAATAAAACAACCTCGTCAGAAGAATTTCTCACGATTAGATCATTTATCATGAAAGTAACTTCGAGGCACCGAGTAATACAACATTGCATCCGGAAGCTATGGAACTGCCTTCAAGCGCACTTCGTCGCTCTTATTCTTGCCATGGTTACCTACTAGGTAGGTATTTAGTCCCGTTATCAGATGCAATGCAACAGCTCCACATTAGCTACAGAGTACAAGACCGAAAGTTAGTTGTAAAATCGTTGTCGAGGTGGCTAGGGTTTTGGAAATGTCTTTTACGGGGGCCTCTTCCTTCCCCGTGTCTAACCGGCTAAAGTTGAAGTAATGGGGACCAAATTCTCGCTGCTTTCCTGGGACGGACAGGTATCTGAAGCGCTCAGTTCTCGCGTTGTGATTTTTGTTGATAACTAAAATAATTTGCATGGGTTTATAACAGCTTGAGTTTCTTGAGAAGATCGAGTTTTCCGTGTTAACCTGCTTTTCTGTCTGCTCAGATGCATATCTTACCCAGCCCGCGGTGTTGCCAAGCGCTTGTAAAAACTATACTCCTATACCACTACTGCAAAGTGTTGATGCAGTCGACAGTAAGTAACTGAGCCTCATCTTGTAGTTGTCCTCGGAAGATTCACATATACCGCTCAAAGACAGTAGCATCGTCAGTGATTTTTGCTGGCATTCAAGTGTTCATAACAGAATTTTCAATTGTCGTGGTTTCCGAGAAGGTGGCACTTGGAACTTAGCGACTCCTTGAATCAGATAACAAAATAGGTGATTTCAGATTAGTAGCGAGAAAACGTACATTGAAAAGTTTAAGATATTTTATCTAACATTATGCCTAGACTTCATCATTTCTTGATTATTTAAACAACCGATAGAATAGCCTAGAGGGATAGTCGGAATTGCCCATGCGAGATAGAAAGTACATGCAAGAGCAATGAGGATAGCGCTACAGGTAGAGCTCGATCGTCGGCTTTCAGTCCCGCTCCGTGTTCACTACATCACAACCTCTCAACCCCTATAAAAAACCACAAAAATGAAACAAAAGTACTAAAAAAACATATCAGCTCATAACTAGTCTCTATATCAAAGCTTGCGATATTCTAAGACGTGGTTGCGGGTTTATTGCAGATTTGCGACCGTATCTCCCGTACAAACTCCAACAATCGAACTGTCCACGCAGAGGATAGATAGAAGACACACCCGATGGTAGCCAAATATAAGACTATGAAGATCACTCTATTATACTATTTTCCTGGACATAGACTCTACTGCGAAGAGTAAATCGATCGAGTGAAAGAAGTCCATAAAAGTATAATCTGCAATCCAATTATAGAGGAATTCCATCAAACCAGCAAAATAAACGCTAACTACATGCCTTAAGACGTCGATTAAAAGAAGTTATCCTAGAAAGTCTGGAATAATAAAAGCAATCAATTATATAAAGGCAAAGTACTTGTTATTCACTGTTCATATAATTAATTTAATTATTCCAGATCTTCCAGCATGACTTGTGTAAGTAAATATAGCTCAGAAAAATAGCATAACGTATTTCCCAGGTGAGCTGATCACCCGGGTGAGCCGATCACTCGAGCATAATATCACAACTTTGAATATATTAAAACACGATATGCGACCCTCTTTACTAGAGAGTTAGGCTTAATTTAGTGGTGGCATTTTATATTTTAAGAGGAGTGTCGCGTTTTAGTGTTCTGGTGATCGGCTCACCTGGGAAATACGTTACAATATATAACCTAAAAGGAAACACTTGACTATTGTAATAATAACTTTGCGACAACTATGTTTCTCTAGATTTCTCACGAGAAGCCTGTTGAAAGAAAGAGTGAGAGCAAGTGATTCGCAGAGAATAAGCAATGCCTATTATGGACAAAAATCAACAAGTCTTACGGCGGACCAAAATCTCGGGAATGCAAAAGCAAAAGAGAACATGGAGTATCAACAAGTATTCGTCCAGTATCTAACAGATCGCTTACACTCTCATTCGATCCCCGAGAATAGTCTGTACCACCGTGAAGGTCCAAAAAAGCCTCTCGCCTCTCACGACTATTGAGCATCCTCGATTATGACCGATGAAGGAACCTCGGGATTTGGATGGAATAATAGTTGCAAGGTTGCTTGATACTTCAGAAAGCTGACATCGCATGCGGAAAGATCCTTCCAGAGTCCATGATGATTCATGGCGGGTTGTCTGATATCTTGAACGTGCTACTTCGATGCGAGGGCATTGAATAACCTGTGAATGCTCGAGGTGATTTTGGCAGGCTGCCCCATCATTTTGTAGGTATTTTCAGATGCGGTCAATGAGAAAGCAGGAAATAGAAGACTGCATGCGGTATTATGTCTCTGCGCATTGAGCTTCATCGATGGATACCTACGTTCGTACTTCAAACGATATTCGCAGTGGTCGGAATTTCATGCTGATCGTCCCCGCTGAACTACCGGAGAGCGAAATGGACAAAAACACGAGAACAAAATAATAAAATAATGAAATAATTGAATCACTTGTGCAAGTTGAGATATTGGAGAAAGTCAAGCAAATGTGTATTTCCAGCTTCATTCGGGAGGTAAAGATTGTTCAGCTAGAAAACTCAATTGGCAAATAATGGCTGGCTGGTTGCTTCGAGCAGCATGCAAATGCAATCCGTTGCCGGACATTGATAATCAACCCTTTCCCTGGACCCAATTTCCATATGACGGGCTAGCCAGAGGAACCCACCTACTCACGGTGCGTTGTACGGCCATAGTGGCCATGGTGGATGAAGTGGCAGGTCATGATTTGGGTGCGAGGACGACGTGGATGCGCTGTTCAACAGATGACAGCCCAAAATTGCCCAATCCCTCAGCGCTTCGCCGTGGGTCATGGGCTGGCGCTGGCTATCAGTAAAGGCTACTGGACAGCTGCGGGAAGCATCATCAACAGCACTGCAGTAGGCAATGTCACACTGCTGCAAAGAAGTGTTTGTGGGGGTGGGTAGTAGTGGATGGCAGGAAGCAATGCACACAGCTAAAATCCGGGCTATTCGTGCTATACGTGCTATTCGTGCTATTCGTGCTATACGTGCTATTCGTGCTATACGTGCTATTCGTGCTATACGTGCTACTTCACCGTGCGGTGGATTGGCGGCAAAGGGATTATGAAGAGGAAGGGTCAAAAGGGGGAATTGTGCATCATCGTCGCCATTTATTGAGGGGATGAGTCGAGGACGTGACAACGAAGTCTCCAGATCTGCCCTGCATCCCCTTGGCGGCCATTTTGACAGAGGAGCCAAGTGGAGAAGAAAATAAGGGCTCGACAGGGGTGTCCACTAGCGCAGTCGGACGAACGGTCGGGCTGGGACGAAAACGAGGAACCATTGGACCGTGAGAAGCTCCCCCCTGCTAGCGTGGTAGCCTTGTCTCGCTCTCAATCTTTTTTTTCACCGCGGCTGCATTTCTCACAGCCACACGAGGTGAATGACACTCTCTGGTACCCACCACGCATAAAAAGTTGAGTGCAGACTGACCATCGCATGCCGATTTTCACCTGGTCTTGTCTGGTCTTGTCTCGTCTCGTTTCTTCATCGGCACTAGTACCCTCCCTCATATCCGGTGTAGTATGTAACCGTAGGCACCTGCTGATTTCTTGCTTCTATCCTCCTTCCCTCCTCTTCGTTACCGGATGTCGTTGATTAGCTTCCTCCTCTACCTCCCCGCATCCCTAGCCACCGTTGCCATGGCTCCTCCAATCTTCAATCGTCTACGGGCAAGACTCACTGGCACTCCCGTGCTGGAGAATGGCATCCAGAAAACCATCGGGGCTCCCCCCGTCTCAGAAGAGCAGCTGGCAGAGGACCGAGAGGTCATCCAGAAGGCTATCGGGGATGCTGTCTCCGCCGCTCTCAACAACGAAGACTTCACAAAAGCAGTTGCTGCTCACCTAGCACTGCAGCTTCAACCTTCCATCAAGTCAGCATTCGACACATCGGCTGTGGAAAGTAAGCTTGCCTCCTCTACCGAGCAGCTCTCTCAACGGCTCGAAGAAAACAACACTCAAACGGCTTCGAAGCTATCCGAACTCTCCTCCTTGATCAACACGAGTAGCACATCATCTGCCGAGAAGATTACAACCTTGGAGCAAGCCGTCTCACACATTACAAGCTCGTTGGTGGAGTTGGGAAGCAATGTCAAGACGGTGCAGGAACAAGTTGCCTCGCCAGACACATCCATCCTTGCTGCTCACTCTACAAGTCTCGAGAAGATCTCAAGCGATCTTTCAAGCCTCCTAGAGCACGGCCCTGCTCCAATAGTGGCAGCCATCTCTTCTCACTCCACAAAGCTCGATACCATCCTCGCAGATCTCACCGCCGTCAAGGAAAACAGCGATGCTGTTACGGCATTGAAGGCTCTGTCCTCGGAATTGGCTGCCATCAAGGCTGAGATCGAGACGGGAAATACCGCCAATGGAACCGGTGTCTCTAGCTTGGCCACCCAGATTTCCTCCGTCCTCTCCGCCATTGAGGGACAAGCCGCTACCCTTGTCGATATCAAGGGCTCCGATGTTAGCAAGGATATTTTGGATGGTGTCAAGACCTCAAATGAATCCCACTCCACTCTCGCCTCTTCATTGCAAGCCCTCAAAGCAGCCAGCGAAGCCACTGCACCATCTGTTGCCGACCTCAAGACTCAAATCGAAGCTATCTCGACACACATCGCAGAGATCAAGAGCTCTAATATCAGCCCCGAAATTCTTGCTGCCGTCAAAGCCTCAGGGGATTCTCACTCTGCTATTTCTTCTTCCATCGCCGAACTCAAGAGTGCCAACATTAGCCCAGACATTCTCGCCGCTGTCAAGTCTTCCCAAGAAACTTCTGCGTCACACGCATCTACCCTCTCGGACATCAAGGCACTCAATGAATCGCACTCAGCCTCTCTTACAGAGCTCAAGGCTGCTACTGCGGTCGTCGCTATTGAGGCCCAGATCAAGGGCCTTGCCGGGGAATTGGCCGATATCAAATCCACTCTCTCCCTGCCAGCTGCTGTTGCAGAGAAGACCGATCTATCAACTCTCGAATCATCTGTTCAGACCATTTCCACTAACTTGGATGCACAAATTGCGGCCATCAATGAAATTAAGGCAACTGTTGCCATTCCAGCTCCTGTAGGGGAGAAGGTTGATCTTTCTTCCGTCGAAGCGTCTCTTAAGGCCATTTCCGATAACTTAGAATCCCAATCTACCTCCATCACCGAAATTAAATCGACTGTTGCTACACCTGCACCTGTTGCTGAGAAGGTTGATCTTTCTTCCGTCGAAGCATCTCTTAAGACTATTTCCGATAACTTGGATTCCCAATCTACCTCTATAACCGAGATCAGATCAACCGTTTCTGCTCCTGCACCTGCCGCCGAAAAGACTGATCTATCTTCCCTTGAGACATCCGTCCACGGCATCGCCGCCACACTTGAATCTCACACCACCACTCTCACTGATATCAAGACGGTTGTCAACACACCAGCTCCTGCATCCGAAAAGACCGACCTTGCACCTGTTGAGACCTCTCTCCAAAGTATTATCAGCACCCTTGACACCCAAACTGGAACCCTCTCTGAAATCAAGACTGCTGCTTCAGGATCCGAAGTTCTCGCTGCCATATCATCCCAAAACACCACATTGTCTGAGATTAAGGATTCCAAGTCTTCGGGTGAACTCCTTGCTAGCCTCGAGGCTATCAAGACTGACGTCGCTCAATCCAAGGCTTCTCTCGGTGAGCTCAGTACTTCAGAGATTCTATCCGAGGTTAAGTCTGTCAAAACTCTCATTGAAGCCATCCCAGCTCCAACTGCTAGCAAGGATGATGAAATTTTGACCCAAGTCACCTCTGTGAAGAGTCTTGTTGAGGCTATTCCCCCACCAGCTCCTGTCGCCATCAAAGATGGTGAAATTCTTACCGAAATTGCTGCTCTCAAGACCCTCCTTGCTACACCAGCAGCTGGTAAGGATGACGAGATTTTGGCTCAAGTTGAGACCGTCAAGGGACTTATCCAGGCTATCCCAGCACCTGCAACTATTACTGTTAAGGATGATGAAATCTTGACTGAAGTTGCATCCATTAAAACTTTGATCGGAGCCATTCCAGCACCTGCTGCCATTACTGTGAAGGATGAGGAGATTCTCACCCAGGTTGCAGCTCTTAAGGCATTGGTTGAGGCTATACCTCCAGCAGCAGGAAAGGACGAGGAAATCCTCACCCAGGTTGCTGCTGTGAAGACTTTGGTAGAATCGATTCCAGCACCCACTGCTGTTACCATCAAGGATGATGAAATTCTTTCCCAAGTTGCAGCTCTCAAAACTCTTGTTGAATCCATTCCTACACCTGCCGCCGGAAAGGACGAGGAAATCTTGTCTCAAGTCGCAGCCGTCAAGTCTTTGGTAGAATCTATTCCAGCACCATCAGCTGGAAAGGATGAGGAGATCTTATCCCAAGTTGCTGCTGTCAAGACCTTGATAGAAGCCATTCCAGCACCCACTGCTGTTACCATCAAGGATGAGGAAATCTTGTCTCAAGTCGCAGCCGTCAAGACCTTGATAGAAGCCATTCCAGCACCATCAGCTGGAAAGGATGAGGAAATCTTGTCTCAAGTCGCAGCCGTCAAGACCTTGATAGAAGCCATTCCTGCTCCATCAGCTGGAAAGGATGATGAAATCATTAAGCTCATTGAGGGTCTTCCTGTTCCTCCAGTTACAGATAACTCCGAGGTCCTCTCAGAGGTTAAGGCCGTCGCTACTCTCGTTAAGGATAACAAAGAAGCCGAAATTCTTACCTCTGTCGATTCTATAAAGAAGCTTATTGAGGGCTTGCCGGTTCCTCCAGTTGCAGATAACTCCGAAATTCTCAGCGAAATCAAGTCCGTCAAGGCCTTGGTAGGACAAGTCGGTGTGAACGACAAAGGTGTTGCAGTCTCATCCAAGTCCGAGGGAAATGGAGTGAAGGTTGATGCTGTTGAGGTCTCACCAGAGGCATGATCGCATCCATTATGAATAGTTCGCTTGTTTAAAATCCGACATCGGAACGTTGAAAAGAGAAATTGAGTATAGAAATACGGGGTGGAAGGAGAGGTTTCATTTTCACGATTTTTCTGTCTTTACATCAGTACATTACTCTGCGCGCTTTATACCCTTTGATTCGGCGGCCGAAGAAGAACGTCATGGTGTGGCTATGATATGATATTACGGCTGTTTTTTCTCACTTGCTCTACTTGTAATTACACTATTAAATCGGCGGGCTTTGTTGTACGCTGATATTTTCAAGAGAGGAAGGGAAGGGGAGGATCATAAATACACTAATAAATTCCTTCTCATCGTAACTTTCTGCCTTCTTTGTCTGATTTTTGCCACGGTCTGAATATCCTAACCCTTTTTGTGAGAGTCTCAACTAGTGCTGTTCTCATTGCCTGGGAGTACTCGAGAGCGTGCCTACACGAGCCATCGTCAAATTTTTCAAGCTCGAGTCTCGTCCCATCCCATATCTCTCTCTTTGTCCAAACCATCATCTAAGTTGCTAACAATGTGGCTTCAAATATCAATACCTCCCCCAAATAGGAAACAAAGAAGTAGAATCCCATGACCCACTCCATCATTCTTTCTTTGTCCCGTCCAACCACGAATTTATTTTCTCATATACCCACAATTGCTCAAGTTAATATCAAATGAATTAGTATCGTATATCCAGCTAAATCCAGCAGGTTTCGAGATGGTACAAGTAGCGGAACAAGTAAACCCCACCGAGCGGCCAAGAGAAAGAGAAAGAGAGCGAAAAAGAGAAGGGGAGAGACACTTCAAAGCTTCGAGGAAAGCTTCCCTTCCCGCCTCGAGACCGACGGCTCAATTACGACCTGTTTCCTCCTCTTCTGCTGCGACACCATTTAAACTCCCCTCTAAATTCGAGGATGCACTTCACTCCTCGTCGTCGTCCTCGCTTACTGGACTTGAGAAAGTTAATGAGGAGGCGCTGAGACAAAATGAAGATGCTCTGAATTCGAATAGGGAGGTGGAAGGAGGGTTGGGTGAAGGGTTAGGCGATGGAGGGTTAGGTGAGGGCGGCTTGGGGGAAGTTAGTATGGGAGGTATGGACCTTGGAGGTGCGTGGGGGGAGGGAATGGCGATGGGGAGGGGGTTTAAATCATGCACGGAGGTTGATTGTCCACTCGTGGAGAAGGGAATCGCGCATGAGGAGGGGATATTTGTTGGGGGGAGGAGGGTTAGTGTTGTTTTTGGGTGGGTTTTCTTCCCTCCTGTTTCCATTCCCCCCCCCCCCCCCCCCCCTGAGATCGCTTGTTGGAGTGATCGCTTGTGTGGTTGAGGTGGGGCGATCGCGGTGGGGAGAGGATTGGCTTGGGTGAGGGTTGAAGGGAAGTTACTGATGAATGTAGACAAGCGAATCCTCTGGATTTTATCTGGGAAGCTGATGAGAGGAGAAGGGGGGGTAGGGATGCGATATTGAGGGGGGAGAGCGGGGAGAGGAATAGGGAGGTTTTGCGAGTTTCATGCTAGGAGTGTTTAGGTTGTTATATAGTTTCATGAATGGAATCCTCTGTTGAAATTCAAGTGACGTATCCTGCGAGCTTGATGATGAGGCGAGAGGGAGACGGAACTGCAGTATTTGTTCTGCGATTTTAAGCCTTTTGAATCCACGTCTTTTTGGTAAGCAACTTGGTTTTTAAGGATACAGTTGAACAAGACCTAAATTTGTATAAGCTGAGTGACTAGTGTAGTGATCGGAAGGTTGTAGTTGGAATGATAACTCGTACTGTGGGAAGAAATAAGGGGATTGGGGTTGTATTTAATTCGTAAGAGAAGAAAAGCCGATGAGATAACAGTTCAAGAAGAAAGGAAGAGCTATGTAAGTTACTAAAATATATGGAAGAGTTAAAATTTTATATTTTTGACTATTCTCAAGATCATCTAAATAATTTAGTTGTGTCGGTTCCTTAGTGTAATGGATTCCGGTGAATATCAAAACACAACTACTAAATATCGAAAAAACCGTCCGTTTTTTAGGCGACTCAGAAATTTATCTCTTTGCTAAGGAACAAGATGATTTTATGAAGACAGATACTCGAGAGTGCTCTTGTTTCATTTACGTGGACCTGCATCTCAGCTATCAACCCGGTTAATAACTTGTGCTTCCCCTCACTCTTCAGATCACGAAAACAGAAAAGCAAAATGTATATTTTGAACCATAAATCGTGGCGATGCTGTCCCTACTCATTCCTATTTTTTCTCCGTTGGTATTGAGAGTTTTGGCTGCGCCCAGGGCCACCCCAAAATGTTCAAGCCCGGCTACAAGAAAAGAGTGGTTAGCAACCCCTTCTAAACTCGCATGCAAATCTTCTAACCACATTGCAGGCGAACTTTAACTAATTCCCACAAAGCGGACTACATCGCTGCTGTAAAATATCTGACCACCAAGTCTGCAAAATCGGGGATTGCATCTACGAAGTATCGTTTCGATGATTTTTAAGCGGTGCATAGTGCTTAAACACCTAACATCCATTGGGTGGTATGTGTCCCTTGGGTTCGAAGGTTATGTTACGGAAAGACATTGACGCGTTCTAGGGGCATCTCATCCTCTAGCATCGCTACTTCCTAGCAACATATGAGAAGAGTCTACGAGAAGAATGCCGGTATAGTGTTGGTCAACCATAACTCCCCCCTTGTCAACCCCAAACAAAAGTTTGATTCATAATTGAATACTTACAGGTACTGGGATTGGTCACTCGACGTATCGCCCTTTAACATGAGTAGCACCTCAGTCTACAGCTCTCCCGTCTTAACCCCAAACCTGGGATTCGGAGGAAACGGGCCTTTCATTCCATTAACACCGGAACAAAACCCCTTCAATCTTATAGGTCTCCTCGGTAGGAGGTGCGTACAAGATGGACCCTTCACATACCTAGATTTCGTGCTAAATGTCGGATGTGATGGTCCCGTCGTCTAACAAGAGATTCTATTCCTGAGATAATGAATTATTTCGCCCAGCAAAGCTTGGTAGATAGAGTTTTAGAAAGTGAGGATTATACCTCTTTTGAGAGAGCGATTGAGAACGTGCCTAGTTTCCACCAACCTAATTAATATTCATGGGGGTGGGCGTTTTGGGGTTGGTGGTGGTTTGGGGACGTTGGGGAATCAGTATAATTGTCCTGCGGTAAGTACCCTATCTCCATGGAAATCTGGATCGGATTTTTACGCTCTGGCAACCTAGGGACTTGCTGAAGAGATTTACTGATGTTGGGGGCCAGGTGGTTCCTTTTGGTTATGGGGAGCAGAACGTGACGCTTGACTTTAAAATTGGGATTGAGGAGCTTGCTGGTGAGATTACGCTTAAGGAAGCTCTGGATTCGAAGGGAAACGTGCTATGCTATGAGTATGAGAGTTTGAGTGGGTAGCGAAATGCTTCGCAAGAAATGGTGGGAAGATGTAGTTTGGGGGAAAGCCCATGAGAGAAGTCATCCCATATTTTACTTAACCATACACAAATGGATCCAAAATAGTGTTCTCCAACTTTGGACTTCTCTGAGGGATGAATAAACCAAGAATAGTGTGTCCAGCCAGTTGTGATAAATATTTACCTTGGGGGTCATTTATGACTACCCAGAGTGTTTAGCCATGCAAAGTTCTTTAGGAATGAGGCGCATGGGATCGTCGCAACATGTTTGGTAAAGATATTGGAGGAAGCTTAGGCAGAGCTTGGTTCGGATGTCGGGGCCATGATGCAATATCGCGTTGGCTCAATGACAAGCTTTAGGAAATCATAAGAAGACCTAAAGCAACCCTACGAGTCTACGCCTGGTGGCGAGAGAATTTTCAACTCTTCTTACTCCATGAATCCCGGGAGGGGTTAATACTAAAAGCTAACGACAGGAGCTAACTGACTTTGGTGGTGACCAAGGTGGTGGGTCTTGCTCAACGTTGGCTCGAGATCGCTCCTTCCCACGCTGTCCAGGTAGAATCTTGACCTCAATCTTAGGGTAGTTCCTTCCTTCTTCGCCAATTTGATTTCGACCTCGACTCGACCATGGCCACCAGACAGCACGCCCTGAGGGCTGCTCCTTCCTCGCTGGTCTGACTCGAATCCACGACCTCAAACTCAAGCAGCCCGACGCCAACTGGAACAGAGGGCTTAGGTAGGTCCTCGTCTCTAAGCATGGATATCTATTTTCCGTTGCTTCAACAAGAATCTTTTACTCGTATCCCTTATCTCCCATGATATTGGCGTCGGTGACTGAACACTTCTTGTGAGGATCGCCGACTTCTTATTTGTAGCAGAGAGGGAAGTGGGAAGCTGAATAGTGGGTTGGTGGTGAGAAAGCTATGCTTACTGAAGCGGTGTGCAAGAGTTCATAGACCAGTTGGTGTTCTGCGGAAATCCTGAAATATCAAATGTTTCTATTGATATCATAGAATGCCGGTATGCGGGAGCGAGGAAGCGAAAGTAAGAGGAAAAAGATTCATGCGCTATGTATTTTGATTACCGCTATGCGCCCAACAGGTAATGGTGCAATATTTCCACTCGTTTATCTTGGTGGCGCGTAAAAATCACCATGAAAACTGGTCCATGGATTGTCTGAGAAATTTTAGAATAGTCTAATCAATTACACAAGTTCCCCTAGAAAATAGAGATATCATACCTCATGTGGCATAAGCCTACTCGAAAAGTTACCCTTTTCTTATAATTACATTGCACTTTTGCTGCAAAAGACTTTTAAACGCTATCCATCAGCCACGTGCAACACATCACCTCAGGCCCTACTCTCTGATCATACCTAGAACAGATTCAGCAGAGTTACAAACCTAAGGTAGAATGAACAGCCGCAATGAGAAGAATCCAAAACAAAAGGACAAGTAGCAACGATAAAGTGAAAGATATTGAAAAGTAAATAAAGCCTAATGTTTATGTGAACAATTGCACAACACATTTGTTGTTGTACTGCACCAAAAATACGCGCGCAACATAGCAGCAAAGACAGTTGACTGTTTTTCCTAGTTCCCCTCCATCTTGTAGCTTGACTTGAAAGGTGAGGAGGAGCCTAGAAGGCTGTGGCAGCGGGAAAAGGCACTAGCTATTCACTTCGGTTGCGGTGATGGTGGTATATCGGAAGATCCCGATCTTTGCATTTTGAACGTGAATTCCACCAAATATATAGCACCATGTCTTCCCAAAGAGATCGGAATGGTTCAATTCGGATGAAGCACAATGGCTATCATTCAGCAATCGCACCATTGACACCAAAAAGTGAGTGGGGAACTCCATCCCTAGACTCGCCTACACCTCTCACCGCGACGCCACTAACCTCTTGACGCACCCCAGATGGCAAACAGGTTGAAGATATATTCAAGAGCCCTGAAGAGAAACAGAAGTTCAAGATGAGCGAGTCGTCGGGGGAGGAGGCAGTTTATGGACTCGGTCTACAATTGACAGAAGCTTGGTTACACCGAGCTGAAGAATTGGCCAATGGAGGGGCGGGGGATGGGGATGGGGATGGCGTCGATCCACCAACAAGTCCAGCAGGCGCGGTGAATTACGAATACGGCAAGAGCAACGGCAAGGGCAAGGTACCTCAATCAATCGAGGAGGAATACGACAGCGCGAGTGAGCGAGATCTGAAGTTGAAGCAATCGCCTGATCGACGAGGTTGTAAACGCGAAAGTGATTTCTGCTTTCATTCCAACTCTCCGCGAACGCCACTTCCACCAGGAACAGAAGTCGACAACCTCAAGTTCATCGACGAGCTCCTCGAGGAGAACTATCGTGGTCAGGCCAAATCCTTCGTTCACAACGCCAAAAGTGTCGGCAAAGGGACTGGTGCCGGTACCAAGAATACCACTACCATTGCCGTCAACGCACCTTCCAGCACAGCAGGCACTGCCAGCATAGCCACAGCACTCACTCGATCTGTCTCAGGTTTGTCCAGCAGCAGTATCGATCAGGTGCTTTCCCCCAGCGGTTTCTACACTCCAACTCGCATCAACCCCCGTGCAAATCGAAACACCAACTTTGCTGCTCTACAGAGATCTTCCTCCATTGCTCCCCTCTCCGCGAACAAGCGTCAATTTGTTCTCCCCGATCGGAAATCGTATCAAACACCCAGTGGCCGTGTTGTTGTCGAAACAGTTGGAGTTCAAAGCTCAAGACGTTCTCCACACGCTACTTATAACCATAGGATCTACACCATCCCGGCCGACTCTCCGACTCCTCTGATCCCGAAGCGCCGTCCCCTGAAGTCCCAGGAAATCGTTCGCGGACATTTGTACTTCACCGAAGACGAACGTAAAGCTATCGCTGAACTTGTCGCTGTCAACCTCCAAACTTGTGAGCACGGCAAGAACTGTATCGATTGTCTAGATCTCGAATACGCACATCACGAAAACAAAGCCATGTCTACCTCACTTCCACCAGAAGAGCGCCAGAAGATCATCAACAACAACCGATCTCTGCGCAACATCAAGAATGTATGTAACTCCAGCTTCTCGCATTGCCTCCACTAACCTCTCCATTTACAGGAGCTCGAGAGCCTGGCTGAAAGCGGAACCATCAGCGACGATGTTTACGATTCCATCATGAAATCCCTTCCCAACGAAGCTCCTCTTAACGGGTCCTCTGCTCGTGCGAACCCTCCAGCAGCACCCACAAACCAGTTTGCGAACATGAAGGTCAGCGATGCTCCACCGCCAGCTTACAACGCACCACCATCTCTCCCAAGTCGTAACAGCAAGCCTGAACTCACCCGTGCCATTGCTCTCTACCGATATGCCGAACCTGGTGACTGCAACTTCGAGGTTGGTGATCACATTTCCGTCATCGAGTACATGAACGCAGATTGGTGGCTTGGAAAGAACGTACGAACAGGACAAGAAGGAGTGTTCCCCGTCAACTATGTACAAGCTACTGCCAGTGCTCCTTCTCCCCACGGAGCCTATGGAAATGAAAAGGCCGGTGCATACCAAGCCCAACAACAACAACCAGGCCCCCCACCACCAGGTCCCTCCAACCCTTACAATTCCGCCGTTCCACCAATGCAAATCGCTGAACAACCCTCAGAGTCCAAGCCAGGAAAAGGTGGTGAGATGGGTAAGAAGTTTGGCAAGAAGCTTGGAAACGCTGCTATTTTCGGAGCAGGTGCAACCATTGGTGGCAATATTGTCAACTCGATCTTCTAAACCTCTTCTCTTGTATCTTCTGTCATGAGTCCGAAAAAAGGCCACTTTGTTTAGGGTAGAGTTTCCTCTGGGATAGCATTTTTCTCTTTCTTCTTCTACTTGTCTTGTGGCGTCAATATTGGGCATGAGTACTGCTCTACGGCGGGTTATTATGATGATTGATCCTTTCCAAATAGAGAAGGGAAATGGTGCATAGTTGATGTTGATAGGATTCCCAAGATGGCACGTTCCTAGGAATAAATGAATCAATATGGTAATTCAGTCTCAAGTTTCAATTGCATGCGTGATTTGATGCGATTCCCATGTACTTTGTTTCAGTATTTCCACTTGCCTTTCCTCTTCCACTGTCCCATACTCCATAACCCTCCCACCCTACCCGTACCATGACAAATTCTCTAAAGGACCTGGAAACCCTCACAACACAGACACAACCTCCGCCTCATAATACACCGTCAAAGGCGGTCCCTCCAACGTCAAACTCTTAGCCGTACTCTTCAACTCATTGTGCGCTTCACATTCCGTATCGTAATATGCCATGTCCTCTTGTGTCTTAAATTCGGTTGTCGCTACCGCCGTATAGCCTTGCGATCTTTGATCGGGTTTTGCGGGACCGGCGTGGAGGGAGAGGATGTATGGTTTGTTGTCCTAGGAGAGATTAGTTTTCGGAGTTGGAAAGAGGGTTTGGTGGAGAGGGCGGAGAGAAATTACCTTTACGGCATTTTTTGCTACCACTTTGTAACTTTCTAGTAGGGTTTTGACGTGTTCTGGGGAGGGGATCTTGAACATTGTTATTCGGCGGATTGTCATTTTTTGAGTATGCTTTATTGAGTTTGTTTTCGTATTCGAAGTTATGAATTTTGGGGTTTCGGTTGAGAGTGGAGTCAATTGATTGTTTATGAAGAGAGAGGTTATGTAGGGATTTGATCGGACTGTGTTTTGTGTTACTCTGTGAGGCTTTGGATAGCTACTGGTAGAAGGGAATTAATTATTCCTCGAGTAGAGTTTCCCCCTCGTGTCCGTCCGGGAAGTAGGTACACAAGATGCGGGGCAAGAACGGGGACCCCGCGATGTGGGGCTGGAAAAGGCAATTCAATCGGATGTCCGTGAATGAAGGTTATTGGAATTACTTGACTTCCTATGATTCTCTTCTCACCAAGCATTCAATAAAACCCCAACCAACCACTGGTCCAGCTTCAACGAGAGGACGATCATTTTCCTTCAAATTCCTGCGCATTGCTCTCACAGCTTCCTTTCAGTTAGTGCTTTCAGACCAATCTGGATTTATCATTGTTCGCTTGTGTAAATATTCTTGTATCCAGCTCTATCAAGGGCTCGGTCGGTTTGTTTATATTCCCTAGCATTGCCATCGCGTCTATCCATCCTTCAGTACTTTGGAGTCCATGTGAATTTAAGCATACGCACCGTTGCTCGCTTGTGTGGTCTTTCATGACATTACCAAGTTGTTCATGTTTGACTTGGTAGTTGGAGTCCAACTTTGTGTCTGGTTTGGCGTAGTTGCCACGATTGTCGTATGTGTTGCCATACTGATTTGTTTCTCCTTCTCCCGGCATTTTGTTTCGGTGAACGCTGCCTGACTTAATCGATGTTGTGTTTGTTGGAGGTTTTGCTGTAACGAAGGAGCTGTATTTGAGAAGTCGGGGGAAACAGCAGCTTTATCATTTAAGATTTTGCACAGGCAGCATTTTGACTGTAAAAGATCGATCCAATGAGCAGTCTCTTGCTTTTAGAGTATGCTTCAAAGCATGAAAATCTTCTACTCACTCATACAAGCCGGGCGTGACCTCTTTCAAGTTCGGGCAGCAATGCTTACCATGGCTTGATTTGAAGTGATCTACTAGACGGTGATGACCTAACAAGGCTGATGATATGTCTGGTCAATACAACAAGCCACTGCTGTAAGTGACTCTCTCTTTTCAGCCCGAAGTCTTTCGTCTTCCTTGGAGAATCCTCCTCCCCTTTTGCTCTACTAATTGAACCGTTCTCTGGAGATGAAGATGTCAGGAAACTGAGCGAGTACATGAATCTTAGAATTTAAAAACTTTCAACTCACTTATCCCGTCTGCGTGGCAACCACAAGACCAAGCTTAGAATGATAAGATGAGATAAATACGAAGTTTTCTTTGATCTTAATCGGATTATGATAAAGCCATTATTCCACACCACCTAAAATGGTTTTTCTTTTCTCGAAACGATTAATTCCAAGAATATAACCTCTATCTACACAATACACATTGAGCCATCTATCCAGTACGCTATTCGCCTTTGGACGCCAAAGTTCATTCTATGGACCGATTGTATTTAACACTACTAACGATACAGCCATCACGACCTATCCAGCCTCGAATGAGGTTAAAAGCTTTCGCTGGCATCCGTACCTTGTCGATAGTCTTCTCTGCCCTTACGAAGATTATAAAGAAGCTCGTCTAGTTTACCTCAAAGTCCAGGAATTGCTCCACAGTGAGGTTTCAGCTCAACGTGCAGCTTTCCCCAGGCGCCTACTTTATTTGGAACATCTTCAGAGTACTTCATGGGCGGGGGCGGGTTTTTGGATTTGGTCAGACGTTCCTGAGAAAGTTGTTCAGGACAGGTATAGAGAACTTTGTATCGGCCAGCTTCGAGGTCTCATTGGAGAACAATGCGGTTCGTTTACCCATGCCATAGTTAAGAGAACTTGTCCATATGATGAGAAACAAGAGAAGAGACCAGGTAGAGTCGATACAATGGGTTGGAAGTTCGTTGGATTAAGCGAAAATTATGGGGTTTTGTGGGGGATGAGATAATACGAGATCGTAGATTGAAGAATGATGATGAATTTATTCCTTTTTTGAGTCCTTCAATTCCCCTCTCTCCCGTACTGTCTCTGCCAATCTCAAACTTTCCTCGTCACCAAGCGCAGTAAACCCATCTATGACACCCTTTCTATCCCCATCTTTCAATTCCTGACTCATCTTATGCTTCCCCCCTATACTTCTCACCTCAATCTCAATCCCAATAATGGCTTTCTTCAGCAATTTGGTATAACTTTCGGGTGACTCATCAACACTCCATGCTTTCAGGGCACCATTCTTCCCAGTGAATCCGAATTCGTTCTCCTCACTCTGTCTTGATAAATCGTCGAGTTGCTTTGCGAGAAATTCCTCAGTGTCATTAGCTGAGGTGTCGAAATGTACTATAGCTGTTCCATAAACTTGCACAGCTGAGTAATTCCAAGTAGGAACAACTTTTCCAGTATCGGGTTTCGTCTCGACGTAAAACTTTGGTGTAACGTAATGATGAACAGGGCCATTGAAGAGAATCATTACTTCTTCTGTGAGAATGTTTGATGAGGCGGCTGTGGCAGCTTCGATAAGTGCCTTTGTTTGAGGATTTGCGCGTGCAATGTGCCCCCGGAGTCTGGCAATAGGTGGATTTGTCGCTTCATCTTTGGCTGAGACGTCTAGGACCCATGGAATGTGACTACTTTGGATGGTGGAATGATTTGGTGAAGGTATGGCTGTTGTCAAGATCCCGAGAGGGTTCTTTTGGATGAATTTGTAAAGTTCTGGGAGGCTGAGATCGGCATGAGCTGCTCGGAGATACATTTTGATAAGAGATTATGAAGAGGTGTTGTCTTCGCGGATTTGAGTTGTGTGTGATTTCGAGAAAGTTGCGTGAACCGTCTTGAACTAGGTCCGGATATATTCAACGATTGCCGGCTTTATCTGGGTATGAAATGAGCTTGGTTTTAAAAGGTAATTTTCTCAACTGACAGGTGAAGCAATCTTTGGCCTCTGTAACTTAACTTTTGATGCCTCTTGAATTCTGTAGGGTTGCCTTAATTTGAAGAATTACCGAGTACGCTTTCCACTCTTGGATTAGCCGCGCCCTCCCCGCGACACGCTACCCACATTGCATGGTTAGTAGTTTACAACCCAACCAATTATATTGGTCCGTTATTAATACATTCCGAATTTCTTGTTCGAGTCCGGACTCCGTACATCAAAACCGTCCGAGGAGCCTCACTACCTACAGGCTGTGATAGGTTCTTGTTATATACCGGTATTGAGTGACAGCTCACTGCATTGAAAGGCAATTCTGGTCATCTTTGATCTTGCGTGAGTCATGGCCTCGAGCTCTCCTGTCCAAGCGATTTATAAAATCTCGAACCCCGTGCTTAACCTCGAAATTAGACACTTAAACGTAAAGTCTCACCTCTCAATACCACCCATTCTGCTTTTTATTACGTCAAAATGCCAGAATCAATATCACCCTTGCCAATTCCCCCCCGGGGGGAAGTCATCCTCCGCCCTGCCTCTGCCGAAGATGCCGCATCAATTGGATCCCTAGGATCACATATCTTCTCAACAACGTTCGGATATTCTATGCCACCAGAAGACTTGAAAATCTACCTATCGGACAGCTACAGCACCTCGGCCATAGCATCTGACCTCAGCAACCCCAGCATAACGACTCTTGTCGCCCATCCCATCTCTTCGTCTAGCACTATCATCGGCTTCGTCCAATTAACCGAAGGAACAATAGAACCTTGTTTAGAAGGTATCGAGGACCAGGTAGAGCTGCAAAGATTATATGTCGATCCAACATTTCATGGAGGAGGAGTTGGGAAGAAATTGATGGAAGCTGTGGAGGATATTGCCAGGAAAAGAGGATTCAAGGTTATGTGGCTGGGTGTTTGGGAGGATAATCTCAAAGCACAAGGGGTTTATAAGAAGAAGGGGTTTGAGAAGGTTGGAGCTCATAATTTTGTGATGGGGAGTTGTGTGCAAACGGACTGGATTATGACCAAGAAGCTGTAGGAGGAATACTATGATAATGCAAGTCCCCATCTCGCGGAACTCAACACTGTAACTGAGTGATGATAAGGAATATATAGAAGCATTCAATGATTAGATTTCGAAAAGTGTATAATGTACGACTGGATGTCTGCAACCACAATGGAATTTTCAATTGACAATTTGAAGGAAGACAACAAGTACTGCAGAATATCTATTTGAAAAGAAGTGTTAGTACGCTGTTGGACAAGAATGGAAGACATGGGAAATACACAAGGAACATGGACGGAACTCACGCAGCAGTAGCAGCCAAATTCTCAAAAGGTCTAGCGACCGTGGCACAAGAAACGATGCCCAGAAACACAACAATAAATGCTGTAATAACAGCAAGTTTAGACCTCGGACTATCCAATGTCTGTAGAATCCACAATGGTACGATGAGCATCCTTGTACCTGTACTAAGACTGATAAATGTGATGAGCCTCTCAATACTTGCGTTAGACGTACAAATTCGCAATTCGGTACCTTTCTCTCCGTGCCAGAAACGATGAATTCTACAGGTGCGGGATCGTTCAAGGAGAAGGCGTAGGAGAGATTTTGCCCTAGGGGCAATTGAAATAAGATCCGCCTCATGCTCAAGATATTTCTGCTCTTCTTTTTCGATGGCGAGACTATGGTGACTCAAGTGCCAATTCTTGATGCTTTTTAGGTCAATCCCAAACGGCTTGGGGTATTTTTTCAGCTCAGACACTTGTAATATAAAGGAATCAAAAGGAGGTCAGCATTTTTCTCATGCGAAATAGGGATGAAGAACTAACTGTATTGTACTAATCTTTCGTGAATCCTTGCAATCAATTCAACCCGACCTTCTTGGTCATTTCGGAACGAGCCATTGTGAATGTCCACAGCCTCTCGCTGACTCAAGGATTTTTCAAGGTTGTTGAGTTCCTCTTCAAGCTCCACTAATTGATTCTGGAGTGACAAAGCAACACGTGCATTCAAGGAACCAAAACCACGTAAAACGTAAAAATCAGTGTCCAAAGCCATGAATTCTGAATACCCTTTATATCCGATGTATCTCCATGGCTTTTTCTCGACCTCTTGGGCTGAAGGTTCCAAGCTAGTTAAGGGTGCGGTTGGCATAGCTAGTTATTCTAAAGGAAGTATACGTCGAAACTAAATATCGAGAGAGGGAAGTCGTGATTACGATATTATAATTGTGTTCTTTCTACATGTAGCTGGGACTTCGTTGAAGGTGTGGTGAAAACTCCACTTACAGGGTTCTCAAGCCACCACCAACCGAAGAAGCAAAAATAGAAGGTATGAATCATGTGATGCGACAAGCATCTTTTGCAACAATCTACATCACTTGTGGAACGACTACTTGAAAAAGACCTCAAAGAAGCTTAATATATAAATCTTGATTAAGATGGCTGAATCATGTTGGCTGAAAAGGGAGGGGGGACAACTCGCAAAGTTTTGAAAGGATTATTGACAGTCTCAATAAGAACAATGCGGAAAATCACATCCCTTATATATGAAATGGATAACATATTTTAGAGCAAAGCATTATAGAGTATTAAAGTGTATTACTGCGACCCAAATTCTCTAACTTCGAAGGCAAACAGTAGTAAAACAGCAATATTAGTTTCAAAAGCTCAAAATAACAACACATTACAAACATAGATAAACAAAAAGTAAAAAAATATTACATGGGAAAATCTCTCCATTCTCTAAGACTGGTCCTCACATGTCCACCACATCGCCCTGGCCAATCATACTCAATCCTCTCTAATGCTCCCCAAAATAACCTAAACGCCTGCAAATGCATGAATACACCATCCTTCCCATCCAAATCCCTTATTCCTCCACTCTCCCTACTTGCCCTCCTTGCCCTCCTCCAAAGCTGCATCACAATCCTTGATAGAAACCGCATCAGCGGATCGTGAACTTGTGAAGTCACAATTGTTGCATTCGCCATGATAACAACTGCTGCAAGTTCCAGTGCCATGTCCCTTTGGTGGAAGTTGGGTCTTGACGCCGCATTTGCAGCACTCCATGTAGTTGGCTGGCATTTTGACGGGTTTGTAAGATACTTGAAGCCTTGAGGAAGGTATTGGTGTATTAGATGAAGGATATTGTATGCCTCTCTTGAAGTTAGTTGGTGTAAGTTGAAGTGTGGGTGGCTTACTTGCTAGAGAAAGTGATGAGAAAGTCTTGACAAAGAGTAACTGCAGTAGTTGATCTTGTATGTTGGTAAACGAATGTGTTCCAAGATTGTTTTGCTTGACCACTGTTTTGAGGTGTTGTTTGTGAGAAGAAATTTTAGAAGGTCGGGAGGGAGGGGGTGCTCTTTTAAGGACATGTTATTAGGCCAGGCCTGGGAAGCGTTGTTGTGAATATGAAGGTTGAGGGAAAAGTGTAAGTGAATCCAAATTTGATAAGAAGGTGGTGTTTCCAAGAAGGGATTCAATCTGATGATGAGGAGGAGGAGTAGATGTCTAGGTGTGATCTCTGAGAGAGGGAGACCAGTCCCATTTGAAGTAAACAGTAGTTCACCCACAGGGTGTGCAAGGCGCAAGGCAACTTAGCCCTTAGATAAACAAGAATTACGCTCATTTTCTCAAAAGAGGATTCACTATGAGAAAGCTAGGTTTGCATATGGCTGTGAGTTACATGGTGTTTTGAATATTGCTAGCCACAAATCATCAAGCGATTGATAATGGGATGGAATGAATCAACTTTGAGGTATCTCTCTAGCTACAGTTTAACACTCTTAGTGAGTGAAGTAAGTTGGGACAACTCTCTGAAAAACCATCGGTGTTTCTGCTAGCTTGATATCCCTTCCATCCTGTACATGTACCACTTTGTCGAGGTTCCGCTTTCTCCACAAAAGAGGCCGTTTGGGCAACTTTGGTCTTGTGCACGTGCTACAAAGAGGCTGATGCCCTCAAATGTACCCATTTTTTCCAGGATTTGAGCCTCAAAAAGACCCAGTTTTTGTCTCTTGGGCCCTCTCGCTACAAAGTGGCACATGTACAGGGTGGAAGGGATAGAAAAATAAAATCAGTAAGCCCTGGTTCTCTGGGGGGTAAAACTATAGCGAGGATAACACGAGAGGGGCAAGGGAAAGCAAAGTCAGCTACTCTACTTTCCAAGATGCGTACTTGCGTCTTTGCGCCTTAGAAGTGCTTACCTATAAAGGTTCGTTTCCTCTTAAGTAAACAAAGTAATAACAAAATATTACCATTAAGCGAAATGCCAGTATTGATCACACTCTAACACCCTCCCCCAACTCTTAACCAAAATTCTGCTCTATGACTTATTCGCCGATTATGAACTTGACTGGTTGTATCTTAACATATGCTGAAATGTGCTATCAATACTTTAACATAATTGTTCTAAACTTTCTCAAATGGCTAATTATAAGTAGATATTGCTTCGATAAGTGCTTAGCACTGTAGAACTTTATTTGATTGGCGAGCACAGCATGCCAGCTCCAACCCATCAATCTACATTAGGACAAGCCTTTAAACAAGTTAACAACTCCTCCACCACAACCCTCCCATGAACCATCCCCTCATCATCAACACCCACACTCAAAACAACCTCATCATCCAAGTACCCCATCCCCTTCTCCCTGACATCCCCCTCCTCTCTCCCCCAAGCCCAAGCAATAGAAGTAGTATAAGTAAACATTCCCCAAGATTCCTTCTTCGCCCCTTCTTCTCCTGGAACATCATCCCAAGTCTCCTCATCCGTCCACCCAAATGTCGTTTCATTAGCCATGAGAAGAGGATGTTTACTTACGGCAAGCATGTTGAAAGGAGGGGTCGCGGACCAGACAACCATGAATCTCTCGTATCGAATTGGAAGATTCCAATCGTTGAAGTTTTTACGCTGGATGGCTGCTACGAAGACCTCGTTTCCAGGTGCATTGTGACATGTTGTGTTGGAGCGGGTACATAGGATGAGTTTTAAGGAGGGAGTGGTTTGATGCCATGTTGATCTCTCAGTATATTTCCCGGATTCCAATTCTTCCGCTGTTGGACCTTGGAGACAGGATTTTTCGAGGGGACTGGTTAGATTTGTAGTTGTTAGACCCCCTCCGATGAGTTTTGCGATTGTGCGACTGGTGGCGTTGAGTTCGTATTGGATGTAGGAGGTCGATGCGGATGGTGAGAACATGACCCAGTTCTTTTCGTATGATTGTCGTGTTGAGGGTGGGTTTTTAGTCAGTTCGGTGATCGTTGGGTACGAGATTAGAGGGCCTGGACCGAGCCGTTTAGGAGAGGAGGAGAAGAGGTCGTTTAGTAGTGGATAGAGGGAGCGGAGATCCAAAGCCCAGAGGCCAATACAGGCGTATTGAGACCTAAATGGAGCTGTTTAGCAGGCGAGCCAACAGGAACCGTAATAGATACTCACTGTGACGACACCATCAAAACCGGTTCTCCCCGACCTGTATAGAAGATCCTCGGGTCGTGGAAACCTGGAATATCCGAGAACACTTGCGCCTCCCCATCACACTTTGCAGCTGGTGTGGGTGGCACATTCAGCTCAACAGGTGGATCCACACACCTTAAGCCTCCATTCCGTCCCAGAAGAGCAATATCTTCATCCGAGCATGTCTTCTCTCTAGTCCTCCTTGGTGCATGCGATTTTGGATGGCAGATATTTGCCTCGCACATGACATTACGGCGAAAAGGGTCGGCATCTGGAGTAACCATTGAAACAAGCAGATATTGGTTCTTTGCCCAAGAAGGAAGTGCAAGAATTGTGGGATTCCAAAAGGTGCGGTTGTCAAGAACTCCTCCGGATCTAGCGCTCATGGATATATTGTACAGTAGGTTGGGCAATCTGATATGCTTGGTGTATTGGTTGGGTGACAGAGGACAAGAAGTAAACACCAGGAGCGCGGGCGGTATCTTGTTCAAACGTAGCTGAGAATTTTGGGTATCCAAGTCGACCTCTTGGTTACTAGATTTGACACCATGGCTCGGTACTGGCACTGCCAAATGTATTGGAAGAGATTCATGGCCGGTATTTGCAGGAATAGGGACTCGGAAAACAAAGTTATAGAAGAGCAATGACCCCTTTAACGAAATTTTGCGTATATTGTTCGGTACAACAAGAAAGCAAAATATAAGAACGAGCGGCAGAACAGCTCTTCTCGAAAATGGCGCAATCATCTTGCATCGTCGCACCCGTATGGAGGGGAGCTTCGGAAAGCTTGAAATTTTTGAAGTGTGACGAAGGGAGTGGAGCATATATTGAAGGGAAGAGCGACCGGATGCTGGAAACCAATGCGCCTTCCTCCTCTCCAGCGACCCCGCGACTTCATGGACTTCCGACCTACCTAGGTATCTCATCCCTTCTTCAGAACAAAACTGCCCACACTTCTAAAATGCGATCCTCCTCAACAACCCCCGACGATGAAGGGACGTCAGATCATCTACTTACAATCGGGGTCTCCACTCCCTGGACCGAAATCTTGCTCGAAGAGCGAAGAAAAACACCGATTTTTAGTCCCCCAATATTCAGACCCAGGCCAAGTCTTCCATCTGCCCACAGATCGCGATTCTGTCGCTTCCATAGAGGGACTTGGCTTGCAATACTCATGACAATTGCGGGTTTGTTGTATTTGAGTAAGGGGACATGGAAGAGCTCCGTTCAAAGGCCAGGTATATCATTTGTGGCGCCACCGAGTTTTGAGGGACTGCAATTTATCAATGCGAGTCATCCGCTCTTGAGAGTATGTCTAGTTCTAGTTTGTCTATGCCCTGGTTACTCACTGAATTGTTTAGTTTGTTGGGCGGTGGACCTCGATGGCCAATGACACTCGAAAAGAAGGATCATTTCCAGGTAGATACTGTTGATATTCAGCGAACGTACAAAACTAATTATAGCCAAAGGAATGTATTTTGACTTTGAATTCACAGGCAGCACAACAGTGTTTCTTTCTCTCCAGAATACCAACGAAGACCACGAGTCCCCGAAGCCAAAGGAGTCCTCGCCGGGATTAAATTTTCTACCAGCGATCACTCCATCTATCGCTGGACCAATATCTTTGCTTGTGAGAGTTGACAATGAAGAGTATACAGTCTTTCCAAATGCAACATCAATCGTGAAGGTACGCTATAATGAACTTGACCCACTTGAGCGCCATTACATTCGAATCATAGCACCAATCACGAAAGGCAATCGAACCGCAGATTTACAGGTTAACGGCATATACATCGATGGAAATGGCCGATTACTCCAGCCATTGGCAACTAGAACGTTGCTAGAGAACCCAGTGGCGGAAGACAAGACTACAAGCAGGGACTCGGGTAAAAAGATGTTGGAGATAGTAACTGATTTACCAGGAGCAGCGACAGGTCCGGAGGGGCATAAAGATGTGACCCCTGGTCATGAAGTTCTCGGTGGGGTAATGGGTTGGGATTATCTTTTGGGTGAGATGTTTGATGCAGACCATGTTTCTATAGGCTTAGATGGGATGTGCTTGATACCGAACTGCATCGGCGGAAGAGGGAGCCCGCTTGGACTTTCTGATGTCTTCTTTCGGAAGTAGGATTCATGCTCTCCAAGCGCGTATCTGCTAACAGTGTCAAGTGGCCCACTGGAGTCTGAACAGTATGAACAGCCTTGGCTCTTTGAGGGATATGTTCCTGATGTGATGGTATGTTTGAAACGTGAAGCTGATAATGCCCTCCCTCGCTTATTCGCCTTGTCACAGGTAATCAACCTGGGAAACTCGGATTGGGAGTCGTTCCAAACGTATAGCCAGGAATACAACAAGTCAATCTGGGATCTCAGTGTGGCATTTGAAGATACGTATGTCTCCATGATTCAAAAGATTCGAAGGTTGGCCTATCCCGCATACTCAGCAACAGCTGTGGACTTTCTGAATGCCGATTCTTCCCGGCAAACGGCTGGTGGGGTCCCCATATTCGTTATGAGGCCATTACGAGGGCAGCTCGAAGGCGCAACGCATGCCGTAGTTGAACGTCTTCGAAAGAACGGAGACAAGTCTGTGTTTTGGCTTGATACTTCTGGTTGGCTCGACACTGATGTGGACTTCGAGGGCAGTGCCGAGAGCCAGGATTTCTTCCTTGATGGTTGTGCTTCCCCTCCAGATCCCCCGCATTGTTTCTTACAGGCAGATTCTAACCTTGTTCCTAGAGGAAAATGCGGCGAAAAGGTGGCGATTAACGCAGCGGGGTAATCAAAGAGTCGCGATCCTCCTCCATCTGCATGTCTGTCGGTTTCTGGCTCGCGATGCAGAAAAATGCGCCTTCCTCCCGCCTGAGATCTACCAAGGTAAGGCAGCAGATCCAGAGACTGTGCGATTCGAAGAGTTTATCGAGGGTGAACGAGAGCGTAAGCTCAAAGGGCTGTTTTGGGAGGAGTGAGGCTCTGTTTATTGTAGGGCTAGGGCAACGTTGCAGGCGAGCTTGAGGCAAAGGGATTGGAGAAAGGAGCTGTCTGTATTATATTGGAAGGAGTACGGTTTCAATGGCGGTTCTAGATGTAGTTTTGTGAGCCATGTTGGCGGTTGTATGCTAGAAGCTTTTGATTGTTTTCACGTTGTAAGAAAGTTGTTGATGGCCTGGCGCTAAGGTTTGGTGCAGCAAGCGGCGGTAGACCCTGGAGTGCTAGTTCTTAGGAAGTCTAAAGACAAGACTTGATGGCTAGAGAGACTCCAGAATCCAAAAAATTTCTAAATAAAACAGTAAAGCATTTGCAGGGGAAAAAATAAAATAAAAAACAGGAAAGAATAGCTTATTGCGCCTAGATGTTGCTGTACGTTTAGGGCGGGTTTTTGAAAGCCGGCAGGTCAAGCCGAAGCACAGCCGATAACCCCCACTCAGCTACATCATCACTGTAAGCTTCTAGGTAAGAAAAGAAACAAAGCTGCAGCATCAACCTCCCACCTTCCAACTACGGCACCATTAAAATCCCTCAGTCCCCTCGTTTTTCCCTCTCAATCGACCATGGACTAGACAGCCGAATGTCAGAAGAGACCCAGCTATCTCTTCCATTGCTTCACTCCTTACGCTACGGCGCATGTATTGAGACCGGTAGTCCTTCCTTCCCTCTCTCACCCCCCACTGGCTCTGCCTTCCACCAAAAGCCTCCACACGACCTTTCACGAACAAGCCTCGTCGAACCTCAAATCCGAGTCACCATCGCGAATCCAACCACAGGCCTCGAAAGCGGAAAGCAATTCGTGAGAATTGTGTTGCAATGGCTTCCAAAGGCAGTGGTCATTTGCAGAAGCCTAGCCTCATCGATCGCCGAAAATCCTCAACGCCACACTACCAAACCTTTGATACTCCTCCTCCAAAATCCCGGGGAAGACCACCAGTATCACCCACCAGTTCATCAGGCAATCCAGATGGCTCTGCCAATCCGCCACACGGTGGCGAGGAGGACGAGCATCACAGCTCCCCTCTTCCTACGCGCCAACTCGCCATCCTCGCTTTTATAGCCTTGGCAGAACAGACAGCATTCAATTCAATATCACCTTACCTCCCAGAAATGACCTCGACCTTTCCCGAAGTGGATGTTGAAAGCTTGGGGCTTTATGTGGGCATAATCGGATCATCGTTCGCGCTGGCGCAATTTGCGACCAATTTCTTCTGGGGATGGCTGAGTGACAAGATAGGAAGAAGGCCGGTGGTGATGCTGGGAACATCCATGACGGCGGCATGTTTCGTTGCCTTTGGCTTCTGTAGAACACTTTGGCAAGCTGTTTTGGTCCAGGTTTTCATGGGTCTGGTAAACGGAAATCAAGGAGTGGTCAGTACGTGCTTGGGTGAGATTACGGATCGAAGTAACCAAAGCAAAGCATTTGTGTACCTTCCCGTCATATATGGAATTGGAGGTATTACTGGTCCGGCTCTAGGGGGCCTACTGGTTTCACACAAGAGATCTTATCCGTACTTGCTACCAAATCTCTGTTCCGCAGTGATCTTGATTATTGACCTTGTTCTAACGGGTCTTTTCTTGGAAGAAAGCTTGGAAGAAGCAAAAGAATTACCCTCTCTTCAAAAAAGAGTCACTCACCTTTTCAGCTGGATATGGCAATTTGCGGGAGGTGCTCGGCGGCCAACTTATCTTCGTAGACACTTACATCGAGATACGCGACATCGAGACTCACGGCACCGAGTTGATGGAGCAATGGAGGAGGCCACGGATGATTCTACATCAGACGTAGATAGCGAAAATCACTCTCTGATTTCAGCCCCTGATCTATTTCCTCACAACAACAGCCACCTCGGTAAAGAAATACTCAACCGGAATACGATGCTCCTCTTGGGGACATATCTCATTTTCCAACTTTCAAATATCTCATTCAATTGTTTATACCCCATTTTTGGAGAAGCACCAGCCCCCACGGGTCGTGAACTCAAGACCTCAGAGATAGGCTTGTCACTATCTTTCGCGGGAATAATTACTATTGTCTTTCAAGTTGGCATCTTTGGGCGATTAAAGGAGAAGATGGGCAATAAAGCAACATACAGAGCGGGTCTGTTCTTATTTTTCGTTTCTATGATGATAATGCCTTGGGTGGGGTATAGGGATTCCCCAGCGCCTTTTGGTTGGGGTTCTGGGGAAACGTGGTTGTGGCTCGAGCTTGGGTTCGTCCTACTTTTGAAGACGGTCGCTGCGGTTGGGGGTTTGACAAGTGCCCTTTTACTGGTATTTAAGTTCTGCTCCAATCGTGTAATTGACTAGGAACTAATTTAATTTCTAGATAACCAACTCAGCACCCAACCACTCGGTTCTCGGTACACTCAACGGCCTTGCCCAGACCCTTTCAGCTGCCGGCCGCGCTTTAGGTCCCTTCGTCTCGGGTGGCCTCTTCTCGCTCTCGAGTCGAGTTCAACCCAAAGGCGAGGCCTTGGCATGGGGTCTCTTTGGTGGTATCGCGTTTGTCGGTTGGCTTCTTAGTTTCGGTATCCGGGGCGAGGAACTAGAAGGCGCGGATTGGGAGGGGAGTGAGACGCAAGATGATGACGATGATGACGTTGAGAGCGATGCGGGGATTGATCGCAGATGAGATTTGCTATTTTTGATTTTGGGACGGAGCATAGGCGTTAAATAAAGCATAATATGGGAGTTCATGGGATAAATGAGCAAAGGGAATAAATTGGTGGTGTTGGTGATTAGAGCGAAATGAATTGGGGATGGGGATTAGATATGTATTACATCTTAGGGGATGAAACAGCTTTGCAGCAGCCTGTACAATGAAGACGAGAACGAATAAATGATGAATATTTTAGAGGGTTTTATAGTTGTTTATTTTTGTTTTGTTTTGCGATCACATTTTGTTTAAAAATCATTTGGTTCAGATGGATTGAATCTTGAAACCACAAGGGAATTGGGTTATTCACAATAGAATACAAAGAGTCAAAATTTGGCTGTCATTTCGAATTTGCTGTATTGTCGACTTGCTCTATCGAGAGTTCTCTCTGAGCAGACTAGCAATGGCCGTGGGGAAGTGTTAAGTGTTCCAAAATCCTGGAAATTGGTATCTCTTTTTAGAATACAGCACCTCACGTTAGCTCTAACCATATTAGCGCGAGTATCATATTACTTCCTCATCAATAATCTCCAAGACTTTGGACACGGTTGTGGAAGATACACACAAGATATTAAGCTAGTTGCTCTCCTGTAAAATAACCCTAGGTGATATTGGAAGATTCAAACACTCCTCGGCCAATTCCTTCCTTCTAAGAAGCAGGAAGCATGCTCGCGTGTCCAATTCCTCTCAGGTTGTCAACTTCTGGTCACAGTTACAATCACAACCACACGAACAATCTCATCACTTCCGAATATCCATCTCATGATTTCATTACTTGTGCACTTCCATCTTGTGTTCCGATTTGCGGACCACCGGATACTGAAATCCCGCAAAAATCAACGCCGCGAGTGAAAAAGAGGCAAAGCAGAAAATTCGTTTTGAGAAATGGAAGCGCGAGACGAGACGAAAATCGTCAAAATTAGGTAGAAGTAGAGAAGGGAGAGAGGGAGATAAAGTAGAGGGACTAGCTAAACCCACTGTAAAGTCGTCACTTACTTGGTAAGGAATAAATCACCGAGTGATAATTGTGAAATGTGATAATAACAAGAACCCAGAGAAACTTTACTTAAGAGCCCCGATAAGTCTCCATACAGAAGAAAATAATTCCATCCTTATCCCCACTTCTCGATTTTGGCCCCCAGATCTCCTCGGCACTTTCGACTCTAGGGATCCCAAACCTAAGGATATCCGGGATTCTCGATCTGACTAGACAAGTAAGACAAGGGTAACAAGGAGTCCTAGATGGATCGAACGATACGACATCCGCATGATGGGTTGTGCATCCCATACCACAACTTTCCTTCCCATACCCACCCAGCCACCCATGCTATGCATTTACGACGAGCAAAGTCAGAGTCATCATCTTCGTCATTCTAAACATCCTACAAACGGGAGAGGCTTGGATTTGGACGGGATTTACGGGAAGGAGCGAGGTTCTCTTTCTTCCTCTCCGTATCCTTGTTTTGTTTTGGCGAAGGGTAAGGAAGTCAAGTCCGGAGGGAAGCAGAAGATGATGGCGCAGATATTGAAATGGACCCCAATGTTACTCTAGAAGAGGATGGAATAGAGCATAACGTTAGCGTAGCGTAGTATATGCGAAAGCAAAGAACAACGTCCGGTTTTGAAATCTGTATGCGTGTGGTGTTTGACAAGTCTGAATAACATTTTTACTAAGCGCGTCGAGGTTGGAGAAGGAAAAGGCAAACCGGTTCGAGGGAGTGTACATGAAGAGAAGGGTTCAGAATTACCGTATATATATAGGTACGTACTCTTTGTCAAGTCTGAATAATACCATTAAACTTTCTCTCGCAAAGACATGGTAACGTGTCAAACGTGGTTGTCCAACGAAACATCCGATAACCGAAGGCCGGCGAGGTCATCGGTGGGATCACACTTATGAGATCTGCTGCACCAAGGTAACATGGGTGAATCTTGCTGCGGCCGGCGCTTAAATGCGTCGTGTGGGCGTGGGAGTGGTGAGATTTATGCATGCGCGTACTGCATATCTCCTTGTCTCCTCGCAAAACCCGGTGGGAGTCGAGAGGAATCCAAGTAAATTACCCAAACACCAAACCCTTGGGATATGTGTGGTCTAGTGACACGACTTGCGCATATGTATGTTTGATGTTTCTAGAATGAAAAGAATATGCGAGGTGGGGGCTACCGAGTTGGCGGACCCTTCATGCAACCACAACCGCGAGGGAGGTACCTACATACTTTACATCTCACTGCAAACCCATCTCTAAAAATCGGATGGGGGCAGTTTTTCTAACCCAATCAATTGTTCGAAGCCTCACTCGGAAGTTTCAAACAAACATGCCAGCAGGGAAAGGCTATCTGGTAGCTGGCCGTCAGAACGGAAGCAGCCGTAACCTGGATGCTTGCTTAGTTGCCGTTCTTTTAGAGAAGCATCAATAACCGAAGTTTCTCACTTCCTCAGAGAGGCAATTTCGACGAATGCAACTCTGTGTTGCATATCATAATGTGGATGAAACGCACTCGCAGTCTATTCCTCAAATTGTTCTCGACATTTGGGGGCCAAAGTTGAGAACGAACGTAAAAATTAAAAATACCATCTTACGAAGGGACGAATTGAAAAATAGGGCGAACAGGAGTGACATGAATGGTAGGTAGATTGTATAATTTCATTGGGGGGGGGGGATTCTTTCTATTGACCAATCCTTAAAGGCAGATTCAAAATTATAGGGAATCCCATGAAATGTAAATCCAGCAATTAGAGTGATGCAACCAATAGGAGAACCCGGAGGAGGGAAGTCAACTGATAGTCACATGACCGTACAGGATCCCAGTGGTGGCTTATCGTGGCTGTTAAAAGCAACCTTACCCTCCATCTCGTGTAACAAACACATCGAGTCAGAAAGGCTACACATGTTAAACGTCCAATGTAGTACAACTGAGTTTTGACGAACAAATACGGTGTGTTTCAAAAAAGAAATAAAGCATATCAGTGATCTGAGAAGCGTGCGTAGATTTCGAAAGCAGAGTATATCTATAATGAAAGAAAGAAAAACCCAAAATATCGAGCGCTCTCGTACTCGTCGAAGACGAGAAAGTAGCCTCTTAAGCACACTCTTATACTCCATTTGCGCCCCTGCTCCTCCGCTTAAAACATTGTGAATGAATGTGATGCTCAATGAGAGGAAAAGAAATCCAGCAAAGAAACCCAACAACCACGATGAAATCCTCAGCTCGCAAGCTTCCGTAATGGGCCTGGCCCAAGGAAAGAGAAGAAAGACAAATTCAACAATAAGAAATTAGAAAATACTAATGAAAGTTTACGTAAAAAGAAAAGCGTCCAACGATACTCAAGTAGTAGATCGTTTCAGTAGCCGGTCGTAGTTGGAGGAGTCTCCCAGTGTCGTAGCATCTGATCGAGTGCCACTTTCCATTCGTAAGCAAAGCAAGCCGCTAGCTGTTGGGCTTCGTCGGGCTCAGGAACCCGGCCACCCCACATGTCTGGTTTGCTAGCTTCGACCGAGGCGTAAGTATCGATCATCTCGCTATAATTGAGAATTAGTCACGACTTAATTGATAGACGATATCAAGAAGGGAGGCTGAAGACCTACTCGTCTTTCGTTTTCACTAGTACGAGCCAGGCGTAGTTCCAACTACGGTTGCTGTCTGGATCGTTGCTGACTCTCCACTTCGCAGCATCTAACATATCACTGCTGAAAGGATAGTTCCGGGTGAGATTGCGAAGTTCGCTTAGCAAATTGTTCGATGTCACATAGTAGGTCCAAGCAGAGGTCATCGGGCTTTGGAATGCCAGGGCATCAGCGTCAGAAGCTTCAGCGGCGACTCGCTCTATACGGCGTAACTCCGTAAGAGTGTTAACACGGTGAGTGTTGAGAGAGTCAATGAGTTGCTGGGTGCTCTGCTGAAGATATGTTAGTCTTTGATGTCGAAACCTAGGTATGCATCTTGGCGTGGGAGAGTGCTAGAAACAAGACGAATGCTTCCAGATATCAAGCCCAACGAAAAGACTATACGAAGAACTTGATAATAGGGGCAGATTATAAGAAGGGTCAATTACGAATATGAGGCCATTACTCACATGCGTTGTGCGGCGAGAGCTCCTGCTGCTAGAGCCGCTTGTGCCATGTGGGCGTTTGGATTGACGGTGAGACATGATATAGAAGAACAGTCGGATGTGCTTTGGATGAAAACTCTAGATTAAGGTGATTGTACCTCGCTATCCTGATCGCTTGCTCTTAAGATATATGATAGAGAACACAATGACTATTTGCAAGTACTGAAGAAGGTTGAGGTTTTTTGGATGATATGATGAATGGAAACAGGACCGCCAATGCCCATATATAAAGAATTGGTCGTGGTACCGTGGCTGAAAATATCTTAATATATCACACAAGGCAGGCCATCTTGGAGTTTGAGGCAAATTTTTTATGAAGGTGACATCGGCTCATAAATATTTCCAACGGTGAATGACGAGGAACTATGCAGGCAGCCCAGCCCCCAAACAGAGAAGGTATGCAACAACCTGGACTGATTGAATAACTCGTATGGACTGAGGCATCTCTCCAGCTTCTAGCAACGACGTCCTGGGCCTTGTGAGGCACTGGACCACTTAGCATTCAAGCACGTGCTGCAATAAGAACCAGGGAGTATTCAGCTGTCAGTATCAAGTATCCACTAGGATACTGGGAATCAATGACTGCTGGATTGTATGCGGGGACAGGAGCCAGGCAGCCAATATAGATGGGCAGTGTAAGAGGATGGAGTATCTCCCGGAGGACTGCCGAGTGTGATAACGGATAACTTCATGGGTCAGGCTGACGAGCTATGATGAACGAAAGCCAAATTCGGGGTACGAGAGGCCGGAGAGCCTATTCTCAAATAAGCACCCTGTAAATAGACGTTCGACTGGGCCAAATGTACGTTTGACCCCCTTGATTCACACATAGGGCTGTGATGGGAGTTCATCATTCCGGCATATGGGACAATGTGGCAAACCTAATTCCTACCTGCATAGCGTCACCTAACCAGAATTCCGAAGGTACTGGATAGCATTGCATTATTCGTTTTGAGCGGAATGCCTGGGGGATCGATGGCCTTTCGTTTTCTTCAACTTTTTGCTGGCCAAATCCGCCTGTCCCAAGTTACAATTGGGCAGTGCAAATGATTTTTGGGGTGCGATGAGTTCCTCTCCTAAGGATGAGAATTATGAAACCTCCTGCTATTGCCGGAAGTGGCTTCTGATGTGCGGAGAAGGATTTTTAGTTCTGTACTTTAAAAAACCGAAGGACTGACAGGGACCACCAGACGGCCCAATGTGTCGTTTCGTGGCAAATGAGAATGCTGACCAGTAAGCAAACGTCCCCCACGGCATGTTTAGCCACAGCCCCCCAGCCTCAAATACGACTAATTTGTAACAATTCGCTAATTGGAGTTATCGCCATATCCTCACATCCAGTCTGTAACTCGGAGTCCATCTTGGGTAGTGTCGTGGGAACCAAGGTGGTCAGAAGCGCGGGGTCTTTGAGTGGAATGATAGTTGACCACAGTCGCTGCTTGGTAGAAGCCCAGTGAGGATGGATGAAGGACCCGGTCGGCAGCTGGGTGTGTATTGTGGTGGAGGCGGAGGCACATCGCGGGAGCGTCAAAATGGCTTGCATCTTCTTGTTTTCCCTTCCATCGGGTTGTAATTTTGCGTAATTTTGGGTATTAGGGATCCCATAAGCGCGCATCTAGATCATCTCGATCATGTACGACATCTCCGCCTTTCTAGGCCAGGAACGGTGCGGTGGACATTGGTGGTCCGTTTGCCAACCCAACGTACGTTACAACGGCTTTAGCCACGCAGGAAACGTCTTTGGTGGTTCTCTGTCGAATGTCGAGAGAACTCACTCAGCTTCTTACATGTGCTTGGTGGATGATATGACGGAGATATGAATACGTCAATCTAATCGGCCTGAAGAAGCTCGAGATAGACCGTTCGGAATCAATGTTCTCCCATACGGCGATAGATACGGGCGTATTGCGGTTGTAGGAGAACCATCGCAAAGCAGTTCGGTCCCGGCCTGACCGACATACTCTACGGAGCGAGCAAAAGACGTCGTCGTGGTGTCGTCGTCATCTTCAATTTCTATATGAAGATACTCGTACATGTCGATTTGGTCAATTGGTGATCCGCCCCACAGCGCGGCCAGGTACGTCGATGAGGAGGCAAAGCATCAGCGCGCCAATGTCAAGAAACTTGCTGCGATGCGATTCGCGATCTCCAATGACGCAGAATACGGCTACGGCGTAGATACTGGCATTATGAGTCGTATAGGTTTCTCCGTGTAGGTGTTTGCGATGAGCCTGGTGTGTGTCCAGGCACCAATTCTCAATCTCGTAGCGTGGGTGAGAATTGGTTGTGGTGTTGGTGATGTCTAGCTAGGCTAGCTGGTGGTTGTAGAAAGAAAAAGATGGGTAGCTGGACGCGCAGTTCTCAGGCAAGCCCTGTGGGTTTGCGTGGGGTGCCTTACCAAGGCTAATGCGGACAACACCATCCATAAGGATCACCTAAATTCGATATTAATTTCCTCAACAAAATCTAACTATAAATCCTAGGTCCTATTTAATCCTCTCTGGGCTTTCTCTTCCCTGTTTATCTCATTAAAGACAGACATAAACCCTCTTTTAGCGCGGTAATTTCTTACTATCTACCGATTTATCTTTTTTTTACTCGTACGAGATCATCATCTACACAGGGCTCAGGATCGGAAGGAATGCCTTCTTTAAGCTTAAAGGGAAGGTCGAGAATACGAAGCTTTCTTCCAATACAATATTTTGATTTTTTTAGGATCCTAGAGCGCCTCCAAGCCTATCCGAGATCTGAAAAACATGGTGCCAACACTTGGGAAGTTGGGCACTTCTGGAGAGGATTTTCTGTTTCCTTAGGAAATGGAACCATGAACCGACGGATTAACAACCCCGCGTCTACCATGCTATTGCGAGGTACTTTCAAGACCAATTCAGAAGCTTGATTGCAGCCTTCTTCTCTAGCGAGATGAATACGGTTCCTTCAATATTCCTCCTCTTGTCTTTGATGTAGTATGCATTTTCCAACAAGTTAAAAAGTTCGAGAAAATCGCATGAGCTACGGTGATTTCATCTCCCGTTGTCTTTTAATTAGCAATACGAGGAAATCAAGAAAATGGAATAATGAACTTCAAAATTCTAAGAGCACCAAGTTCAATCGCTCCACCGAAAAGCATCTTTTTGCGTTTCAAAATTGTTGCAACACTCAACTACAACTGCTTGTTTATATCAAAACTATTTATCTCTGGCAACACTCTGCCAATTAATTTCAAGTTCCAATTCAAAGAATGCAGTGACTGAGCGGATAAGCGAACCATTACCCCTCGGCTCCCTTTTTTTCGGGCTGGCTGGTTTGATATAGGTATTGAATCAAGTGGTATATTTTTCAGACTACACTCTGCAGACTGCAGTGACCTATCACCTTGTTCAACTATTTTAATTCACAGTAAAATTATCGGCGTAGCAAAGGTCAATTGCATGATTCCTAATGTTCATTTAATTCCTCCCTCAAACATCGCCATTGATATTATTTGTTTCCCAATAACCTGATCAGGCATTGCTTAGAAATTGCAAGTCTCTCTTAACCCTCTTCAGTAGCCCACTTATTAGCCCCAGTCTTCTCGGTCAACAAATCAATAGGCACACTAGCAAATACCTGCGCTCTCTTCCCAACTGTAGCATTCCCCGAAAAATTCCCAAAGCCCTCATATTTCCCCAAACTAGGCGGCAAATCCTCGACTCTCGTTCCCCAAGCACTTTCCGTACTTCCCAATGTCAAAACCAGCTCCTTGCCTTCGGTGAAAAAGGAATGATCAATCCAGTTCTTGGTATATGGTTTTCCGTCAAGGGTAGCAGATTGGATGAATATATTCTGGTAAGCGGCATCGAAATTGATGTTCCGGATCGTGGCAGTTTTACCGGTGAGTGGCGAGGTGAGAGAGACAGATTCGAAGTAAGGTGGGATAATGAAGTAGACATTTTGACCGGGATTGGGGAAGAGACCCATCATTGAAAAGGCTACAAAAGCTCCCATGGTACCGCTGTCGTCGTTTCCTGGGAGTCCGTCGTGGGTGATCCCGAAGTATTTAGGGATGTAGAAATGTGATCGCTTGGCTGAAAGACCGGGACGACCTGCGTAGTGGTATTGGAAAACTGTTAGGAACGCGGGTTCATTGCCGATGTAGGTTATTTCTTTATCGTGGATGTAATCTAGGCGTTTGACAAACTCGGAGGGGCCACCGAAAAGTGTAATTAGAGATGCTTGATCGTGGGGGACGAAGCTGTTCCAAGTTTAGCGAGGGGGAACACTCAATTTGGAAAAAAAACTTACAACGAATACTCCCAAATACTGCTTTCAAAGGTTTCTCCGGCTGTTCTCTGAAGTGAACAGACACTGTTTGGATTCGGATCGTTGTTGCTACAAGAAAGAGGATCTTGAAATGCGAAAGTTTTGTTAAGATACTTAGGCTGAAGGAAGCCAACAAACCCAGTATCAACACCATTCAGTGTTCCACCTTTCTGATCGCTCTTAAAGAGATTTTTCCAATTGCCACTTCGGGCGGTGTATTTTTCGATATCCGCTTCTTTCCCACCCAGCCCAGCCGCAATCTGAGTGATTGCGAAGTCGTTGTAGCTGTACTCAAGAGTTCGAGATAAACTTCGCGTCATGGTACCTGTTCCTTTATAGTCGAAATCCTCTTTCGGAATATAACCAAGTGACTTCCATGAGTCGAGTCCCCCTCTTCCTTCCACGGACCAAAAGTAAGGTTCAACTTCTGCATCTTTGACGACTGCAGCATACCCGGCTTCCCAGTCAATTCCATCAGATATGCCCTTGAGGTAAGCATCCGCGAGAACGTTGTCGGCATTAGATCCTCCTTGTGTGTAGCCTTTGCATAAACTCATTCGGCAATCTGGTAACCATCCTGTGTGTCTGAAGGTATCGATAAGTGATCGGACTTGTCGACTGAAAGTGGCCGGGTCAAGAATTGTCAAGAACGGCATTTGAGAACGGAACAAATCCCAGATACTGTAAATGACGTATTAATTAGTCATTTTCTAACTCCTCATACTTATTATTTCAAGACTGAGAGAGTGAACCTACCAGTAGAATGAGTCAAAGTATGGCTCAGAGCTCTCCCAAAGAGGATTCTCTCCAGTGTAGTCTTGTGGGTTAACCATCGTTCGATAAATCCCAGAATAGAAATTCTTCAAGATCGAGTCTGAAATTCCATTTCGCGAAACAACAATTGGACTAATCTTATCCTTCCACATTTGTCTGGCCGCAGAATGTGTGGCATTGAAGTCAAATTCGGGGATTTCTTTCTCAGCACTTGAGCAAGCTTGTCGTGTACTCTTGAGACTAACCCCAACTCTTGCCAAAATCCCTTCAGCTGGCGCGGAAGTAAAACGGATAAAAGAGCCACCTGGTAGAGGATATCCGTTGATCGATCGGGCGAGGGTTAACTCTTTGACATCAGCATTAGCTCTTGTGTTGACGAAAATTCCGGTATCTCGAATAGGTGCTCCTTTGAAATCAGCACAAAAATGCAAGACATAGTTTCCGATTCCAAAACTTGGGATAAATCGAGCGGTTCCTGTCATTCTTCCCGATTCAGCGTCAATTTTGACCGTTCCGTTGTCTTGTCGTGAATCAGAAAGATCTGTCAAATCCATCAATAGCAAAGGACTCGCAGCATTTCCGGAGGCATCGGAAGCGGGAAACTTGAATCTAAATAATGAAGTGTGGTGTGTAGTGGTCATTTCCGCCTGGACACCGCTGGTCAATTGGAGGCCGAAATATCCTGGCGATGCTTGGACAGAAGATTGGACGTATTTGATCTTCCTATTCAGCTTGGGGTATTTGCAACCGTTGATATCATCTCCATCACAGCTTGTGTAGGGAAATAGTGCAAAATTTCCGAGAGAAGGACTGCCGCCGGTACCGCTATCATGCATGCTAGAGAATCCGGAAACGTTTGCATCTTCGGTTGTGAAACCTCCTTGGTTCGATCCAGAATCTGTGTCAGCCACTGCTTTTGCCATTCCTAATCTAATCAGCAAAAGTTGCGAACTTGCTTGGAAATACACTCACCATATGGAATGGTAGCACCCGGGAACACATTTCCTACAACAAATTAGTTCATATCAGACGGGCATAATTGTAAATTGAAAGTATACATACCTCCATTAGCACTTCCAATGAGTTGATCGACATAGTCGAGAACATTCGTCGAGTTCTGAGAGAATACAACCCCGAGAAACAACGCAAGCACAAAAGTTGAGAATGTGAACTCACTTCTCATCTTGGCAGACTGCAAAATAGGGTCGAGAGCAGTTAACAATCTTCTACCTTAATTATCACTGGAAGTCATAGGAGAATGAGGAGGCGGGAAGAGGAGTTGGAAGAGGAGGTGGAAGAGGAGGGGTAGAGTGGTAATTTAAAGCCCCGCGTCCGGGATTCTACCAACAGTGAATGAGCAAACGTTACATGGGAACCTTGAAGAGAACCCCTCATTGATAGAATAGAGCGCGCTAGAAATTGAAAATACGATCTACTACAAGCTATCATCTGCGTCATTCACTGCGAGGAGAACGATGTCGAAAACTTAATTAAGAAGGTGGTATGGGGGTACAGGATGTACAAATATGCAGGCGATAAACAGAATACCATCTCAGCCATACAGAGCTCACAGAAAGAGCGAGCTAGTGAAGCGAAGGGGGGTTGCACCCCACATACAAGCTGTGGTGATCCGGGGCTTTTATCTACCGAGTGCCGAATCCAATGACGGGTAGCCTGTACCTTGCAGATACCCCTCCCCAAATGACCAAGTTACATCCTTGTAGGTTAGGTACTTCGTGACCGAAAATTGCTGATGATAAAGTCAGATGTGACTTGCAATCTTGGTGTTTGAAACACTTATATAGTATTTAAAGATGGTCATTTAGTGGATAAATTAGCGAAAGTGGTTCATTTACCTGTAAAGGCGAGGGGGCTTAACGGTGTACACAAGATAATTTACGTGTCACAATGGTGGCATCAATAGACTGCTTGAAATTTTGTAAAATGATGTAAATGTGAGAGCTGGATTTAGCTAGATGACGCTCTTTTCTTATGTTCTTTTGAACTAATAATATCAGGTAGACTGCTCTCGCGAATGTGCAGGCCGAAAATCGCTGCAAAGGGAACTCCGTAAAGTCGATATATTTAATTATCATATATGAGTCACCTTGGTTAATCGCCATTGGTTACTCAGTGACATCTAGCTAGTTTTCATTTCATTTCCTCAAGTATCCTTTATGTAATATCCCCCCCAAATTATTACTCCATCCACCGGTATTCGCTGGCTACATGATGTTAGCAAAACCCACTATTTGGAGGTCTAAAAAACTTACCCCACCAATATTGTCACTACTAGCTTTAGCAGTCTTATGCCTACTATTCAGCAAATTCCAAATTTGAGCAAAGAGATTCAACAGCTCGACGCTGAAAATCATCACGCCAGCGTAATAAACATATGTCTAAGAATCATATATTAGCATTCTTCCTCCCAAAGACTCTTTTGCTTCACACATGTAAATCAGACTCACCATCTCAACACAAGTACTCCCAAACCCAATCCTCCTATTCCCAAAACTAACCTCAAACTCCTTGTGCGAACAAGTCCAAGTCCAAAGATCATATTGCGAATTATCATTCTTCTTATCCCAACTCTTAAAGTAAACCACAGCACCAAGCCAAAGCGCACAAGCTACAGAAGTCGAAGGTATAGAGATTAACGGTCGGAGTTTGGAGAAGTGTTTATTTTTAACCTAGATGCATTAGCGAGGTCCGTCCTTGCCTGGCAGAAGTGAAGGATAGGTAAACAAACTAGTAAAAGGGCAATAAAATTAACAACAAAAGCAACAACTGCGGCTCCTAGAAACAAATACGTGGGATAAAGTTTCAACCCTTCCGGCCAGGCGGGTAATTCCATCCCTGAGGGGTACTTGAAATTCGCGAGTGCGCTCTTCCCTCGTAAATACAACGTGTGACCAAGTAGGCCGATTATCGTGATGCTTAGTAGTAAACTAATTATCCGCCAAGTTACTCGAATTCCATGGGAAACTTGGTAGCGGGGTTGCCTCTTTTTAGTTTTTGGATCCTCGTGATCGAATGGAAGTAGTCGGTTCTCGGGGTCTACATGTGTGTACGCTGTCGGGGCCTCATAACCAGGTGCTCCATATGCGGATTTAGACAATTGGTCGTCATTCGAAGGCGTCGTTATGATCTTTGGTACATTATATGGTTCGGGTGGTATATAGAAAGCATCGTGATGCGAGGGGTCGTCGTAAATGTCGATTCTGGGGTTAGATGATCCAGCCGTTTGTCTGTATGGCTCCATCTCAAAAATTCCATGATATTCAAAGAAAGAAAGAAAATAGCGAAACCAAGAAAGACAGCTAGGAAGTGGAAGACCAAATACTTTTTATCTTGTTGCTGTCAGCACCTGGTAGCCCATGAGCCACGGCCGACAACTGTGGGGGATGCATGGATACGGCGCAAGCGGCGTCAGCACCTCTTTAGTTTGCGTGCTAGAAAAGGACAATTTCCATTGATATTGAGTGTTTATTGGGTGATTCGGTCTACTTTTCTGACCTTGGCCTGAATGATTAGCAAAGCGGGCTACTGAAAGATGATGAGGGGCTGAGTGTCAGCATTTCTCACGTACCCGATAACCACAAATTGATCGGGTACAGATGAAGGCTCCACTAATTCCCAAAATAAAGATAGCCGCTAGCGCGCTAGTTTCCCGGATTCCATAATACGAATAGAGCGTATCGAATGTACGTAAAGGACGGCAGAACGAAAATTCAGCGTCACATGCAAGCTCAGTAAATACACGAGAGGATACCAGTAATTCAGTCATAATATTTGTGAGCCAAAAAATAACCTTACGGGTAAGCTACTGAGTCATCGAGTAAGCCCAACAATTGCCGAGCAATCCACCGATTATCGAGTAAGCCATTCCTCATATGTGGGGGCTAAAAAGGAGGTTGCAAGTAAGCTATCAATTATCGCGTTATCTGTCTTTATGGTAGGTATAATTCGATTCTCTCCAAATCCGGAACAGACTGTGAAAGATTATGATGCCTTAATCCGTCAACGCAGTCTCAAATTGCTTTCCCTTCTATGATTGTGCTAAAACTTCTAAAAGAATGAACCTAACAAAAACTCAACTGCCCTGCTCATTTATAGCAATTAAAACAAGTCTTGACTGAATAATTGGAGAGTAGAGCAGTGTTGGCAAGCCGTATGTAAAAATCTACACTGCGGAGACACCTGAGTGGCGTTTAAAGAAGATAAGCTAACCAAGAATGACACTGCGCAATCTCTCTATGCTTGATGTTCAAGAATTTGCAGAACAGTAGACAACTCGGATAAAAAATGAACATAAAATCTACAGGCAGAGACTCCAATAGCAGAACAAACTGCGTACCACTTGGCCACAAATCCACACCTGTTATAAGCCCGGAGTTTAAAAATTGTTCTAACAACCTTTCTCTTACAATGGTAACGTTCCAAATTTCCCATTTTACGCCAACCCATATTTAAATCCTAATTTTCCGCGATGTGCATACCGCTTGGAAACTAGTTTCTCACCAAAAGAACAGGTTGTCACCAAAACCCACGATCCAGAAAAACAGCGGCGCACCAGGGGGCCCTAACAACGGATAACTCCTGTTAGAGCACGCTCGTCCGCCCCCCAACTGAGACAACATTTGCGATATGCAACAAATCCAGTTCTCAGGAGTAGGAGAGTCTCCATTGGGAAGAATGAAACCAGACTTGTCGAATCGTGGGGTTGGACACAACTTGGACAACTCAGCAGTCCGACCATGAACGAGACTGGGTTGAACAAAACGGTTTGCTGTCCTCAATGCGACGGAAACGATGGATTTCCGCTACAAAACGACGAGCATGGGGTTCTAGTTCTATGAAGTGTGAGAGGATGTCGGTTTCGATGGGCGGGAAGTGAGAGGAAGGGGGTGCCAAGGGGACATGTGCTACAAACTCTATGCCTCGAGACGTGGGGGAGTTCTTAGGCCCGGGGAAGCTGGGGTACCAAGAGGGGACAGATCCCTTGGAAGTCTTGAGCCAAGTTGTCTCGATGAGCAACAAAAGATTGAAGATGGAGATATTCATTATGTTGTTGAAGCAAATGATGATAGATTTTGGTGAGGAGTTTATTGGAAACAGCGACAAGACATGGGTGAGCTTCGGTCCGGAAATGGCCGACCGTCCACTAAGAAAGCGAGTCAAGTTCGTGATGGCATTTCAAGAACAGAAAAGAGAGAAGAGAATTTTCAAAACTGTGGATTTCTCCAAGATCTTATTAAAGAAATTAAGTTTCAAACTACGTAGCTCATTCTGAAGCCAAGTTCTTACGACTTGCAACAAAACTGAGGGATGGCGTTTCCAAGAGACGGATTGGGAAAGTCAACCCCCTTTGGTGCACCAAAGTACGCCACTAAGTCATCGGCCAAGTTACTACGACTTGCAACAAAAAGCAGATGGTGAAGATCAAACCCTTGCGAGGTGCTACAAGTCTAGGAGCTACGCAATCTAAGTTACGGTGAACGCCAATGGAGTTCGCACTGTTGGGGTTGAGCTGTGTGTCTGTATCTAAGATGGGTGGTCTTCCGAGGTATCGAAGAAGCACTTTCGCTACTCAGCTTCTCTATTTTGACAAAGAAAATAGACTCTGAATATCGCAAGTTCATAGGAAAGAGAAAGCGATATATAAAAGAAAGGAAGAGTTCAAAAACGTTCATAAGCAAATATCAAAGCCCGGCCAGTCGCCAAGTTGCTTCGACTTGCAACAAATCTCAGCTGTCAACTCTAAATAGCTAGCTCCAAGAGCAATCCGGAAAAACGGCTTCTCTTAATCCACAAGGAAAACACAAGCATGTTGTGCAGAGCAGAAAAAACTTCCTTACGGCAGCATCTATCCGTCGGTGTCTTGTTTGTAAGAGCCCAGGACCGGAAAAAGGCCGATGTATCGACTCTGAACGTGATTGCGAGTCTACAGGTTCAGGAAGTACTTCAACTTCATCCCTTTTCAACCTTACTCCCAGGAAACAGCTATCAAGAACCCTCTTTCCAGCGAACCAAATATCCCCCAAATCCGTACATTGGAAAGAATTGCCGTCACCCATGTCAAGGTTTTCAATATGCCCTTACACAAATCCCCGTCTCATATTCCTTAAATATCGCCGAACTTTCGAGTCAGTATGTGGGGTACAAAAGTAAAAATAAAGAACACGGAGAATTGCCAAGTTAGTTGCGATATGCAACAAGAAAAAAGATTTGTTGTTCATTTTAGGATTTAGACTTTCTTGATACTCGATGAGTCGGTGTAGAGAAAGGCCGATGACAGACAACCACGAGTTGCTTTGAATTTGGGTGAGTGAGTATTTTCTGGACAAATGATTCCTTTTAAGCAAAAATTGGTTTTCCTTTCTCTGAAAGACAAGACTTCATCTAGAAAAAAAACACCAAGGAAATCAATCCAAGGCTACCCATCCCAACCTTCTCGGCCCACCTCAGGTCCTCAACGGCGATCCCGAGACCCCTAATACAAGAACCAAACACGAACTTCACAACCCACAAATATAAATTGTTGCACATCGCACCAACTTGGCAGCTACATCATCGAGAACACAAACATGGGAATTCCAAATCCTCTCCCCAAAATCCCACAACTTTATTGCATCTCGCTCAACTTGGCAGGGGCAAGCAGGGCAGGAAACTAGTTTGCTACCGGATCCGGAAAGAAGACTTCCTTCTTCTTCTTTTTTGAAATTCTCCAAACTAGCAAGCCCTGAATTGGAATTACGGAACTGGTTTGTAACGTAATATTCGTCATTGTTACTTCGCGGAAGTTTTGTTGCAAGTCGGAGGAACTTGGCTTTTCTTGTTCGGATGGGATGGGATGGGATGGAGAATTCCATCCTGGCTCTGACTGTGTCAAGAGAGCAAGAGAGCAAGAGAGCGAGGTAAGAGGTAAGATATTAATATATGCCCAAGACACTTTGTTCTGGAAATCGTTAAGATACTGGAAATCATTATCGTGAACTTTCTGGGAAAATTGATTCTCAAGTCTGCTAACCGATGATAGCGAGAATGGGTCGCATAGAAGGATTAATGAGCTGAAAATGCTTGCCACCCCCTAGAATAATTAATTACCTCCTCCTCACAGGCACCTTAGCCTAGACCTGCTTAATACGAGTAACCTTATGTGAAAATAAGAAATCCAGCCTCATCCAACACAAACAAAGTTCACCGCTAAAAAAAAAAAGAAATTGAGCTAACAGTCTCGAAGCATCTCGAGACGCCTCGCCAAGTTTCCTCGAAGTGCAACAAAACTTCTGCTTAGCATCTGGACCTTGACAAACACACCAAGGTAGACACTAGAGATGTAGTTATCCCTGCCAAGTTTGTTCGATGTGCAACGAACTACTTGGTCCTCCCCAGGGGTTGTGGTACCGTAGCCAACGTTGCAGAAGATGAAGAAGAGGAGAGCGATTGAGAGTAGGAGGAAATGAAGAAAGAGATGAGATATTGAGAGTTGTGGATATATATGAGATGAAGCCACTTAGGTTTGAGGGGGGATCTGGTCATGAATTGATGATCAAGAACGTATATGATGAGAAAAGATTGTAGAATTTGAAGTTCTGTTTGTTTGAATCATAGATTCTCTTCCATGTCCCGGTGAAGTAACCGCATACATCTTGCGGATTCAATATCCAAGAGCTCATAGATCATACACCGATGCCGTTTGGGTATAGCTCTCCCATCCTACTGCCCACTAATCCATAAACTGCTATCCCCCTAAGCATGTCTTTGTTCATACACATCTTATTACATAGCCCATAGCCATCTCCCAAACATCATCGCTGTGCCCTCCACGAATCCTATGTCGGCGTATATTTCGTATTCCGATTCTCGATCCATCATTCTCCCCTCCTCCTCTCCTGCCCAACCATGCTCTCCTCCCTACTCGCCCCATTCATCCTAGCTTCCGTCTGCCTAAGTTTCTTCTCCAACCCCTGCTTCTTAACTAGCAATCCAATCTTCTGTTCCTCCAATTGTGCGATCTTTTCGGTGGGCGTTGCTTCAAGCCGTTTTTGTGCTACCTGCAAGTCAAAAATTAGCAAATCGAACAATTGTTGCTGAATGCGACTCGGCCTACCTTCTTAACATCACTCTGTATCTTCAACCCAGCCCCATACCATGCGCTCACCATGGTAACAGACGCAATCGCTCCGGTCCAGATGAGGCGCCGGATCTTTTGGATCTGGGCTAGTTGTGCTGGGGTAGCCATCTCTTCTTCCCTCGTTCGCGGACTTGGTAATTGTCAGGTCGATGTTCTCAGACCGGCGTGTGGAATTTTCATCTCATCATTGCGTCTCAATTGCTGATTCGCGGTTCGGATTGAGGGGATCCGTGGTGTTTGGTTTGATGTTGTTGGAGATGAGTGAGGTTCCGATGCAAAATGATGGAAATAATGCGACCCCTGTGGCTGGCTTCAGACGCCGGAGCGCTGAACCCTGGAGATTTCTAAATTCCCCTCTTCAAATTCGACATTCTGATGCTCAACACCAGAATTCTCTCCATGCCTCGTTTGCCCTCTTTTCCCTTGTTTCTCTCATCTTCCTTCTAACCGCATCGTGTTCGATAAAAACATGTCGCTTGGTGGTTTTGTTTGCATTTTGAGCCTTGAAGGTATTGATCCGCACCGCAGCTGTGGCACTGGCATTCTCGTAATTCCAATCCTCCAACTCTGTATCCTCGGAGGAATTGGACGAAGAAGATGAAATGGAAGAGCAGCTAGAATCTCGTCGGGTTATTCCAATACGAGGGGAGTCTGAAGGGTGATTGGTGGGGGAAACCACGGAAGCACCATTAGACGCTATCCAAGTGAGTAAGCGCATTGCGTTGAAGAAAAGAAGGTGTTGGTACGCCAGGAAATCGTTAATAACGAAACAAACCAATTAATATTTGGGATCTGTGTATGCTATAAGCTTCATCCCCAACCTCTTATCAAATTCCCATCTTTCTCCTGTTCATCACACAATCACTCATCGTTGACTCGGCTCTCTCCCTCATCGGTACCTTAGCCCGGCGAGTTTGGCCCTGCCCAAAAGTCTCCGAAACAGCGTCTCCATGTTTCAATTGACAAAAAGGCCAATCCTCTCCCCCATCACCAATTCCGAAACACACCGCGACAGCGGGTCCGACGCTTCAAGCTCTTGTCTGATCTCCTCTGCACAATCGCCAACTCCATTTCCATCCGTGCGACGGCACTTCCTTCCTAATCAACTCGTTCTGAGAGGCTGAGAGCAGGGAGCTTAGACAGGCATCATGACAACCCCTCGCGTCTTTGTCGTTCGCCATGGTGAGACCGAGTGGTCCCTGAATGGGAGACATACAGGAACAACCGAGTTACCACTCACCGAGAATGGGGAGAAGCGTATACGTGCTACGGGTAGGGCTTTGGTGGGAGATGACAGGTTGATTGTTCCTAAGAATTTGGCTCACATGTCCGTCTAAGCCTAACCCAAATCAAACATATTTCATCTCATAATTTACTGATATCAATCTCAGATTCGTGTCTCCCCGTCACCGTGCTCAGAGAACGTTAGAGCTTCTAGATTTAGGTTGTAAAGACAAATATCCATGGCAAGATATAGATGATCATACAGCATGTGATATGCGCACCAACGCTCATGTCGAAGTCACGGACGACATCCGAGAATGGGATTACGGTGATTACGAGGGCATCACATCTCCTGAAATTCGGGAGTTGAGGAAGAAGCAAGGACTTGGGGATTGGGATATCTGGAGAGATGGATGTCCGGGTGGAGAGTAAGTCATACCTTTTATTTTCTTACCATCCATCCTTCGTCATTCGATATTAGATATGGATGGGAGTCAGTTATTGATTTTGGAAATAGGAGTCCAGAAGATGTCACAACCCGACTAGATCGTCTCATCGCCACCATTCGCTCCAAATACCACTCACCCTGTATCGGCAAGCCTCTTTCAGATAAACCAGCAGGCGACGTTCTTCTTGTAGCTCACGGCCACATTTTACGCGCCTTCGCAATGAGATGGGTAAATTCTACTCTCCAAGATGGACCGACTTTTCTCTTAGAAGCCGGGGGTGTAGGGACTCTAAGTTACGAGCATAAACGTATTGAGGAGCCTGCGATTCTGTTGGGTGGCTCGTTTATGGTTGAGTTAGAGGAGAAGAAATGATGTAAATACATTTGAGATGATACAGAAATAAATAATCAACCGGGGTGAGGGTTATGTGAAAGATATTAAGTGGGAGTGAAGACTTTGTTGCACTTCGCAGTTCTGGGAGGCGTATTAAGCTTAATACCATACACCTCGCTTCTACGACAGCTCCGACGGTTTCTTCGTCTCGTGCCCCCTTTTTCTTTCTTACCTGCTCTCGTTCTTTCGTTCTCATGGCACGGACTGTGTCGCCTTGCCTGCCGGGTTTTTTGGTTGGATCAGACTGTGATGTTGCCGCGGGCGCTTGGTGGTTTGGTTGGGTCTGGCAAGCGTTTGCTGCATTCCTAAAATGAAGCGACTCAGGTCCGAGACATTATCGCCACATTGCCACAGGTGAGTAATTTCATCGTGCTTTCGTTGCACATCGCATTGCTCATGCAAGGAGACCTGAGGTAACAATTTTTTTCTCTCTTTCCCTTCAATTGTTGATGCTTTTGTGGTCCCCGTCTCCAATTCCTTGTCTGATTTGATCTTTTTAGGAAAGAAGATGGGGCTCGTTGCACGTCGCATTTGAGGCGGCGAAAAATTTGAGATCGGGTTTGGGGCGAGGCACGAGGATACTTTTCTTCGTTTCTTATGGAAACAAATTGGCGTAGGAGATTTTGAAGAGCGAGTAAGTAAATGAGTATTTATTTGGATACATGGAAACCTTTTAATCGTAAAGATCATCTCCGCGAGTTTCGAGTACACGTCCAACCACCCAAAATCTATTTAACTTCCTCATCACTCGTCCTTTTTTTTAATTTTTTAATTTTTTTTTAGAAAACAGAAAACAAACAAAACAAACACCCTTTTCCACTCAGTCCTTTTCCCATCCTCCACCCAATAGCCACCCCAAGAATTTCACTATTTTTTACTGACTACACTCCTATAAACAAACCCACCCTTCAAATTCTCAGAAATCTTTTGTTGCACCTCGCAAAATGCGGCGAAGAACCCTGATACAAATCCAAATCACCCCTCGGTCAAGCATGGCCGTCTTTTGTTCCATTTTGTTCCATCTGAGCCAAACCAGCATTGTTCAATGGGAGCGTTACAGGAAGGAAAGTCCAGACGAAACTGGTGGGTCATCGGCGGTTAGGAGAATATCGGGGCGGGGAGTTTTGAACTTTGACTTGTGCTTGAAGGTGGGATTTGTTGATTGTTGATTGTTGATTGGATTGGTAGCTGTGGTTACGGAGAGGAGGAGGGTTTGGATTGGATACCGACCGTGTGAGGATGAGTTTGGGGGTTTAGATTTGGCATTTTACGCCTATGAAATTCAATAAATTCTTTTCTGGAACAGGTGTTTGCGTAACGATTGAATTTTAACTATAGAGGAAGTTTATACATTTTACCCCCATGGGAAATAGTCCGAAATAGTCGCATTTTTGATTGGCTCATAAGTTACAATATTTTTACTAGTGTAATGAAAAATTATTTAATTATTCAACGTTACTCTAACTACTTCGTTGAATAGAATAGAGTAATAGACTGTTACTCTTTTTTAATTACTCTAAATAATAGACTATAGTTAAGATAAAAAAGACTATAATTAAGCTAAAAGAGACTATAACTAAGCTAAAAACTAAATAATAAAGAAGTGTCACGAATCACGTGCACACGTGACTAGTGAAGACCAGGCGGCGTCCTAACAGGTTAAGTACTATTATATACTCTTATAGTATCTAAGGATTAGTTAGTATAGCTAAGTAATCTAGGGATTTTATTAGATAGAAGTTATATAACCTTTATTAATTATTAATAATTAACTAAGCAGCACTAAGCTAGATTAGTATAATTAGAGTAATTATAATAATCATTAAGTATAAAGGTTCTATATATAACTAGTACATCTACTATTAGATAGAAGCTTTATACTTAACTTACTTTAATTTTTAATATATCTTATTTTAACATCTTAAGTTCAAGTAATAAGTTTACCTTTAAGTAAACACCTAGTATATCTAAACCTCTTTCTATATTCTAACCTTCGAGACTTAGTTACCTTTGTTACTTTTAGTACAAGAGTAGGTTTTGTTATACTTTAAGCATCTTCTTAGAAGTTTAGTTACTATAGCTCTAACTCTACTAAAACCAGCTGTTACTAGTTCTAGTACTAGCTAAACAAACTTGTTAACTCTCTCTAGTAGTACTAAGAGAACTCAACTCTAGGCCACCTCTACTATACTATTACTAGACAACGAACTAGTACTAGTAGACTCTAACTATAACAACATAAGTATGTCTAATATACCTAAACCTTTTAAAGTTAAAGTACTTAAAACTATCTAAGTTAAACTCTTAGATATATATTATAGAAAGAGAAACAAACTTAAGTTATTTCTCCTCTAGATAGATATCTACTTTAACTTTAACATAGACAAGTTTAGTAATAACTATAACTTATAATTAATCTTTACAATCTCCTATCTAAGAGAAGCTGTATTAGATTAGGCCTAACTCTACCTTAAAGACTTCTTTATATATAAAGACAATAATAGATTAATAGAGAATATCTAAATAATATTTAAATCCTTTAAAGAATTTAAAGTAGTAATTAAGAAGGTATTTAAAGATTTCAACATAATCTAAACAGCTATATAAAAGCTTTTAGACCTAAAACAGACTAGATTAGCTATTAGCTATACTAACGATTTCTAATAATATAGAAACAAGTCTAGATAGAACGCTCTTGCTCTTATAGAACTTTTCTATAGAGAATTAAAGGTATACCTCTAAGAAGAAATAGTAAAACAGAATATAGTTTTCACTACTATTAGTAGTATAATTAGCAGCGTTATCTAACTAGATAATTATCTGTGAGAATTCAGGAAATCTGTTTAGAGAAGTAGAAGTCAGGATAAGAACAGGAGTAAGAGCAAGTATAACAGCTAGTAGAATAATAGTAAAGTAAACATAGCCTAGAAGAAATCTTTTAAAGGAAAGAAGCTTTTCTAAGAAGAACAGAACTACTAACGTAAGTAGAATTTATGCTACTTATGTAGCTAGTCAGGCTATAGAGTAAACGAATATAGCTTAAAGAAGTAAACTAACAAGAGAAAGCAAGTAAATGCTACCTTCTAAAAAGAGGTAGTACTACTTAAAACACAAGAGCTCTCTAACGAAGAATTAGAGGCACATAGGTATAGAACTTAGATTAAGGAGAATAACCTAATCCTTGAACAATATTATAACACCTACTCTGAGAGTGAACATAAGTTACTATTACAAGCTACTTATAAATCACCTAAGAGTATGTTAGAGGAAGAGTTCTCTGAATTATTAGAATTGTCTAAGAGAAATAATTAGAGTAGAGAAATCTAGGTTAGAGATACATAGGTCTTTATTAGGACCTATAAGAGAGAGAATTGTTAGGTAGACATAAAAGGCAAAAGACTAGACTTTTAGTCTCTATATACTACTATAGAACATAGTTCTATTTCTCTCTAATAATATATTATTAATAATAATTAAGTGAGTTATATCTACTTTAAATACAAAGACTCTAGACACATCTCTAGAGAAGAAAAAGAATATAACTATACTATAGACTACAACGAAATACTACTACCTACAGAATTCTACTATCTAGTAGAAGGGGAACTTTAGGTTACTTAGGTTCTAGGTCTCTTTATAGCTAAGTAGGTATGTTACTAACTATAGCTAACATCTAACTAGACATTAAACAAACAGTTTACAGGAACGTTGCTAGATTATTAGACAGGAATAAAGTATTAACAGATATATAAAGTAGTATATATAGACTAGGAGAAAGTTATATTCTTTCTATAGGCTTAGAATACTATAACTTAGCTTAATAATACTAAGAACAGGATGTTTAACATCTACTATATTAGACTAGAACTTTATACTACTTCTAGAGAAAGCTAGTTATATGTAACTACAACTATTAGAGGAAAGAAATTATAGATTATAATTAATTCTAGAGTAACAAGTAATTTTATATCTCTAAAAGTCTATAGAAGGCTTAACATTCTAGTCAAGAAAATATTACTCTATGTCTTAAGTGTTGTTAACAGAACTAATGTTACTTACTAAAACAGAGTTATTAATTAGTAAACTATTCCTACGAGAACTACTATTAACAGATACTATTTAGATATATAATTTAATGTCATCAAGATAGAGAACAAAGAACTAATACTTAGTATACCCTAGATTCAAGAATATAATCTAGACATTAACTAAAAGAAATATAGTATTACTTTCAGTTAATATAACTATATGTAGTTGTAACTACAAGGCAGAAAGAAGGCTAGTACTACCTCTTTCAAAGTACCTAGACACCTAGCCTAGAGTTCTCTACAGGTTAGCCAGACTGCTAATAACATAATACCTATATAGTATAGAGAATTTTCAGAGTTGTTTAATAACCTAGAGGACATATATACTCTTCTTCAACATTAACTATAGAATTATAAGATTAAATTAAAAGAGAGTTATAACCTTAAGAAGTAGAAGCTTCGGCCTTATAATTAGAGGAACTTATAGCTTCTCAAGAAGTATATATAGAAAGGAATTCAGAAAGAACACATCTGAAAATTAGACTCGCTAGCTACTTCTAATATACTTATAGCATTCAAGAAGAATAATCTAAATAGAAGAGTTTATGTTAACTACAGAGATGTTAACAAAGCAACAGTTAAGGACGCTTACTTATTACTAGAGAGCTAGTACTTATAGAACAAGTTAGAAAAAGCTAAGATATTTACTAAACTCAACTAACAAAATGCCTTTAGCTTAATACAGATTAAGTAAGGAGATAAATAGAAGACAGCCTTTGTCTTACTATCAGGTCTTTACAAGTATATAGTAATACTGTTTAGTCTAACTAACACACCTGCTACTTATTAAAGACAAAACAACAAAATACTATAGAACCTTCTAGAGATAACTGTTATCTGTTACCTAGATAACATTCTTGTGTTTTTAGAAAGAGTAGAGAACTACAAGAGACATGTTAGAGAAGTTCTACAAAGACTTACTATAGTAGACTCTCGCCTTAAACTATTAAAATACAAGTTTAGAGTAACTTATACTATCTTTCTAGAGTATACTATTACTCTAGAACAAATAAAGGTAGACTCTAAAAAAGTTAAAGTAATCCTAGAATAGAAATCACTAGAGAACGTTAAGAATGTCTAATTATTTCAAGGATTTACTAACTTCTGTTAATAATTTATTAAAGACTATACTAGAATTTCAAAACCTATAATAAACCTTACAAAAAAGAACGTTTCTTTTATATAAGACAAGGTTGTTAAGGTAGTAATCTAGATAATAAAGAAATAATTTACTAAGAAACTAATTCTTAGGAATTATAATACTAACAAACCAAGTACTATTGAGATAGATGCTTTAGATATAGCAATTACTGCTATATACCTTTAACTAAACAACAGAGAGAAACTAATGCCTATAGTATATTTCTCTAAGACGTTGGATTCTATATAGCAAAATTATAGCATCTATAAGAAGGAGCTACTTACTATAGTTCTAGCTTTAGAACATTAGAGGATATACCTATAGAGTATAAGGCACTAAGTACTAATTCTTACTAATTATAAGAATCTCAAAACCTTTATAACAACAAAAGAACTTAGTAACAGACACCTTGTAAGGTAGTCCTAGACTCTTGCTAGATTTAATATTTTAATTTATTATATTAAAGGAACAGATAACTCACAAGTAGACACCTTGAGCTGTTAACTAGGTTATAAAGGAGACAAAGAGTATAAGAAGATTATAATCTTAAAGACTCTAGAAAACAAAGACCTAGCTCTAGCTATATATGAAATAGTAGTAACAGGAGAAGGTCTGTAGACTAAAAAAGTCTAGAGGGCCTAAGAAATAGAGTAACTAGCTCTAGCTAAATAAGAACCTATACTAGAGAACTTACCTAATAGTAGAGGAGACTTTATTAACATTTATAGAGTAATAAATAATTAAAATAACAAAGAATAGTATACAAACAGAAAGCTATATGTTTCTAAATTCTATATAAAATAATTTGTTAAAGAATACTATACTACTCTAGTATATAGTCACTAGAGAGTTCGCTAAACTCTCTAGTAGATCAAGTAGCACAACTATATTAATTATCTATTAGTAGTAGTCAAGGAAGTTATAGCAGAGTATAATACCTGTACTAGAAACAAGGCTTCCTACTATATACCTTATAGACAGATAAGTACTACTCTAATACTACAGATATCTTAGAGATCTATATTATAGGATTTTATAGTCAAGCTACTAAAATCCAAAGACCTAATAACAGGAGTCTTATATAACTTAATTCTAGTTATTGTTAAACAACTCACAAAGTATATAATACTTGTACTATATATAGAAGCAAGTATAGTAGAACACCTAGCCTATGTGTTTCTACAGGAAGTAGTTGCTCTAAATAGTCTACTAGAAGAAATAATCTCTAATAGAGATAAACTCTTTACCTTGAAATTCTAGACAGCTCTTATAGAATAACTAGATATAAAAAGCAAGCTATTAACAGCTTTTCACCTCTAGACAAATAAAGGAACTAAATAAATGAATTAAGTTATTAAAGTATACTTAAGATGTTATGTAAACTATAAGTAAGATAATTAGGTTAAACTTCTACTACTAGTATAGTTTACCTATAATAGTTTAATAACAGAAACTATACTTGTTATACTATTCTATACTAACTATAGATATGAATTAGTTACTTATCAGGACTCTTTACTAAGTACTATCGATAATAACAAAGCAGGATTACAAGACTACAAACTTAGGAAATTACACAAGAAGCTTATAGAGTAACTTTAGTTTGTAGTAGAACATAATATATACTACTATAACAAGTGACGTAGTTAGAAGCTAACGTTAAAAGAGAGAGATAAAGTCTATTTAGTTAGAAAAAACATTAACACTAAAAGACTAAGTAGTAAACTAGACTATAAAAAGCTTAGACTATTCAAAATCAAACACATTAAAGAACCTCTGAATTATAAACTCACGCTACTAAAGACTATAAATATTTATCTAGTATTCTATATATTCTTTCTTAAACTAGTACTACTAGGAGTACTACTAGCTCTACTCACAGAAATCCAACCTGTTAACCTAAACACTAAATATAAAGTTAAGAGAATTCTTGACTATAAGGTTGTTAGAGAATAGGTTAAGTACCTAATTAAGTAGTTAGATTACCTACATTTAGAAAACACTTAGGAACTAAAAAGAAGTCTTACCTAGTACTAGGAGGAACTTTAGAAGTTCTACTACTAAAACCTAGGCTTGCCTATATCTTGTAGTTAGCAAGGAAAGATAAAAGAAAAGATAGGTCAAGACCTAGGTTAAGAGTAGAGTCAGAGGTAGCTAGATTAGAAAGAGCTGCTAGCCTAGCTACTTCTTTCTCTCTTTGTTCTCTCTTCTCTTTCTCTTCTCTCTCTTTCTCTTTAACAGTATTAAGTTTGTTAAGTGTTTTCAGCTCTCACTAGACTATGTTGATCCTACGCTTATATAACTCTTGTTAACATTACTTAAGCTTGTAGACATAAGCTAAACCAGCTATAGCTGCTTTAAAAGCTATATCTCTTTTAAACTTTAAATACTTCTCCTTGAGATAAATGTTCTAAAGGTTATTATTAGATAATTAAAGAGTATTACACCTAATACCTTAACAGACACACTCTCTATACTTCTGTGACTTGTTGTTTAGAATAAAGCATTTTCAGTTATACTAACAATAGTTAGAACAAGGTATAATTTTAGAACTATATACTTAGATAGTTTTGAAAAGAAGAGTATACTGTTTATATTTTTGTATGTTAGAGAACATAATAAAAGGAGAAAAGCTAATAGCCTTCTAATAATATTTCTTAGGTTATACTTAAGCGTGAGAACACGCTAGGCTAAGAAGAGAATAGTGTTACAAATCATATACTAGCATATAATCAGTGAAGACTAGGCAGCGCTCTAACAGGTTAAACACATCTATAAGAACCTATAGCCTAAGGAGATTAGTTAGACTAGCTAGACAATCCAAGGATTTCTATGTTATAGTTATTACGTAATACAATCACATGACTGTTAGAGCTTGCAGGAGCTTGTTAAAGCTTGTATTAGAGCTTAAGGATCAAGGGCTTCTTCTAGACTCTACAAGAATAAAGGTTTTATATATAACTAGTACGTCTACTATTAGATAGAAGCTTTATGCTTAACTTTATTACTTAGTTTACAATATATTGTTTTGTCTTCTTAAGTTTAAGTAACAAGTTTACCTTTAAGTAAATACTTAGTATATCTAAACCTCTTCTTGTATCTTAACCTTCGCGACTTAGTTACCTTTATTACTTTTAGTACAAGAGTAGGTTTTGTTATAACAGGCAAGAAGAGCAAACTTTCCTAAGAAGAAAGGAACCGCTGACATAAGCAGAATTTATGTTACTTATATAGCAAAACTAGTCACAGAGCAAGTAAATATAGCTTAAAGAAGTAACCTAATTAGAGAAAGTAAGTTAATACTACTAGCTACAAGGAAGTAGTAGTACTTGAAGACAGGCTACTTATAGAGAAAGAGCTAGCTAAACATATTAGTATATAAATCAAAGAAACTAAATCAACAGACGAATTAGATAGTTCAATCCTAGAGGAATACTATAGTATATAATTAGACTCTATAGAAATCCTTCTACTTTAATAACTTATAGTACTAGTCTAAGAATCTACTAGCGTAGACATTAGAGACACTTAGATCTTAATATATAGAGAGAAACAAGAGTATAGATAGAAGAGTCTATAGAACCCTAAACAAACCTTTTAACCTATATAGTTTTACTTAGGTATATGTCTAAGGTTTAATATAAAATATATTACCTAATAGTTAGAAGAAGGCCTAATTAGTTTAACAAGTATTAGTATAATCCTATAAACAACTTTTGTAGAAAGAACGTGCTTTAACCTAGCTAAGACAATTATTTCTATAGAGTACTTGTTAGAATCGTCTAGCTTATCTAAGACAGGCAACTAGAAAGTAGTAAGTAAGAACCTAGAAGTAGAAGAAACATAGATATTTATTAGTACCTATATAGACAGAAACTGTTAGATATAAATCAACAAAATCAAGCCTAACTTCTAGAGCCTATATATATTAGAAGAGAACAAGCTAGTACCTCTAGACAAATATAAAGTAGTATTTGCTAAGAACTATTAAATTATCTTTTGAAATCTTTGTTTAGAGAAAGAAACATTAGAACTTATATATAGATAACGTTCTAAGAGTAATATCTACTACTGAGATTCTAAAGGTCCTAGGTTCTAATAACCTAAGTGTTATAAATCATGTGCTAGCACGTGACTAGTAAAGACCAGGCGGCGCTCTAACAGGTTAAACACATCTATAGAAACCTATAGCCTAAGAGATTAGTTAGATTAGCTAAACAATCCAAGGATTTCTATGTTATAGTTATTACGTAATATAATTACATAACTGCTAGAGCTTGTAGGAGCTTGTATTAGAGCTTAAGGATCTAGAGCTTCTTCTGAGCTCTAAGAGAATAAAGGTTCTATATATAACTAGCACATCTGCTATTAGATAGAAGCTTTATACTTAACTTACTTTAGTTTTCAATATATCTTGTTTTAATACCTTAAGTTTAAGTAACAAGTTTACCTTTAAGTAAATACTACAGTAACTCTTACTTTCTACTGTAACTAAACTAACAAAGACCTAGACATACTTGTTAGACCTGTGAGTTTATAATTCGTTATACTAAGGAAGAATAATAGATAGTAATCTAGCTAGTTAATAGAACTAGTATATAGAAGTTAGAACAACCTCTTAGAATCATTGGATTCAAGCTAAGGTTTTTAGCAACACTACCTAAACCTAACTTAGACAAGTACTATTAGATAGAAGAAGTATACAAGGTAGTCTATTTAGACAAAGAGAAGGTAGTTTTCAGAACACTAAGAGAGCTAGATAAGCTTTTGTTTGAAATATTTTCTATTAAGCAACAGGAAGCTTATGTAACTTTAGAAGAGAGCTAGTTATATATAACTAAAACAATCAGAGAAAAGAAACTGTAAATTATAATTAATTCTAGAGCTATAAGTAACTTTATTTCCCTCTTAGCTATACAAAAGCTAAACATTCTAGTTAAAGAGATAACACTATATAAACTTATAGTAGTTAATAAGACAGAGGTAGAATACTAAGGAGGTAATGTTAACTAACAAACTATATCTACAAAAACATAGATCAAAGGATACTGTTTAGATATATAATTTAATATTATAGATATTAGCAAGAAAGACATAATACTTAGAATGCCTTAGATTAGAGAACATAACTCTAACATTAACTAGAAGGAAAAAGAGATTTCCTTTAGCAAATGTAACTATAAGTAGCTGTGACTACAAGGCTAGAATAAGGTTAGCGCTACCTCTTCTAAGTTACCTAAACACTTAGCCTAAGGTTCTCTACAGGTTAGCCAGACAGCTAATAACAAAATACCTATATAGTATAGAGAATTTTCAAAATTATTTAATAACCTAGAAGATATATATACCTTGCTAAAACATTAACTATAGAATAATAAAATAAAACTAAAAGACAGTTATAACCTCAGGAAGCAAAGGCTTTAACTATATATATAGAGTAACTTATAAGTAATAGACAAGTACATTAAGAAAGGAATCAAGAAAGAACACATGTAAAAGTTAGAGTCTTCTATCTGTTTAAATATACTTATAGTATACAAAAAAGATAATCTAAACAGAAGAGTTTATATTAACTACTAAGAAGTTAATAATACAACAGTTAAGGACGCTTATCTATTGTTAACTAGCTAACTAGCTAGTACCTGTAGAACAGAATAGGTCAGGTAGTTTAATATATAAAACTAGATTAGAGAAGTACCTTTAACTTAATTTAGATTAAGGAAGGTAATAAATAGAAGACAGTATTTGTCTTACTATTAGGTCTTTATAAGTATATAGTAATACTGTTTAGTTTAACAAACATATCTACTATATGTCAAAGATAGAACAACAGTATACTAGAAGATCTTCTAGGAGTAACTGTAATATATTACCTAGATAATATTCTAGTATTCTTAGAACAAGAAGAGAATTATAAGAGACATGTTAAGAAAGTCTTAAAGAGGCTTATAGTAGTAGACTCTTGCCTTAAGCTATTGAAATACAAGTTTAGAGTAACTTATATAACGTTCCTAGAGTGTTTAATTACTCTAGAACAACTAGAAGTTAATCTAGAGAAAACTAAGAACATTAAGAGTTAGCTAACGCTACAAAATATTAAGGACATCTAGTTATTTCTAGGATTTACTAACTTCTACTAATAATTTATTAGAGACTATACTAAACTAGCTAGTTCTCTAACAAGCCTAACTTGAAAAGGCATTGATTTCTAATAGACAAAGGAAGCTAAAGAAGCTTTCTAGGAAATTAAGAAATAGTTCACAGAAGAACCTATTCTTTAAAGCTACAACGCTAGCAAGCTAAGTACTGTTAAGACTAATGTCTTAGACATAGTAGTAGGTACTATATATCTTTAACTAGGAAAAGAAGGCAAACTTATACTAGTAGTATACCTTTCCAAGAAAATAGACCTAGTATAGTAGAACTATAAGATATATAATAAAGAACTTCTTGCTATAGTTCTAGTACTTAAACATTAGAGAATATATCTCTAGAATATAAAGTATTTAGTTACTATACTATTAGATTACAAGAACCTCTAAACGTTTACTACTACACAAGAACTCTTAAATAGAAGATAGGCAGGAATTTTAGAAGGTTACAACATTATAATCTAGTATATTAGTAGAACTGTTAATATTATGTTTTACTATAAACTAAAGCTGCTCTATAAGCTTCTTGTATAATTCTCTAAGTTTGTAGTTCTATAATTCTGCTTTGTTATTATTAATAGTACTTAGTAAAGGATTCTAATAAGTAACTAATTTATAACTATAGTTAGTGTAGAATAGTATAACAAGTATAGTTTCTGTTATTAAACTATTATAGGTAAACTATACTAGTAGTAGAAGTTCAACCTAGTTGTCTTACTTGTAGTTTATATAATATCTTAAGTATACTTTAATAACTTAATTTATTTATTTAGTTCCTCTGTTTGTCTGTAGGTGAAAAGCTGTTAATAGCTTTCTTTTTATACCTAGTTGTTCTGTGAGAGCTGTCTAGAATTTCAAAGTAAAGAGTTTATCTCTGTCTAAGATTATTTCTTCTAGTAAACTATATAGAGTAACTACCTTCTGTAGGAACATATAGGCTAGGTGTTCTACTATACTTGCTTCTATATATAGCACAAGTATTATATACTTTATAAGTTGTTTAACAATAACTAGAATAAAGTTATATATAACTCTTGTTATCGAGTTCTTAAATTTTAGTAGCTTGACTATAAAATTCTATAATATAGATCTCTAAGGTATCTATAGTATTAGAGTAGTACTTATCTGTCTATAAGGTATATAGTAGAAAGCCTTGTTTGTAGTACAGGTATTATACTCTACTATTACTTCCTTGACTACTACTAATAGGTAATCAACATAGTAGTATTACTTAATCTACTAGAGAGTTTAACAAACTCTCTAGTAACTATATACTAGAGCAGTATAGTATTCTTTGACAAATTCCTTTATGTAGGATTTAGAGACATATAGTTTTCTGTTTATATACTACTCCTTGTTGTTTTAATTATTTGTTACTCTATATTTATTAATAAAGTCTCCTCTACTATTAGGCAAGTCCTTTGACGTGGGTTTCTATTTAGCTAGAGTAGGTTACTCTATCTCCTAGGCTCTTTAGACCTTCTTAGTCTACAGGCCTTTCTCTGTCGCTACTATCTTGTATATAGCTAGAGCTAGATCCTTGTTTTCTAGAGTCTTTAAGATCTTAATCTTCTTGTACTCTTTATCTTCTTTGTAGCCTAGCTTTTAACTAAGAGTATTAGCTCGAGAGTTAGCTGTTCTACTAATGTATTAGATTACAATATTATAACCTTCTAAGATTCCTGCCTACCTTGTAAGTCTTCTATTCAAGAGTTCTTGTGTAGTAGTAAATGTTCTAAGGTTTTTGTGATCTAACAGTATAGTAACCTGATAATTTATATTCTAGAGATATATTCTCTAGTATTCAAGTACTAAAACTATAGCAAGAAGTTCCTTATTATATATCTTATAGTTCTACTATACTAGGTCTATTTTCTTAGAAAAGTATACTACTAGTATAAGTTTACCTTCTTTTCCTGGTTAAAGATATATAGTATCTACTACTGTATCTAAAGTATTAGTCTCAATAGTACTTAGTTTACTAGTATTATAATTTTAGAGAATAGGTTCTTTTGTAAACTATTTCTTGATTTCCTAGAAAGCTTCTTTAGCTTCCTCTATTTATTAGAAATCAATGCTTTTTCAAGTTACGCTTGTTAGAGAACTAGCTAATTTAGTATAGTCTCTAATGAATTATTAGTAGAAGTTAGCGAATCCTAGAAATAACTAGACGTCCTTGATGTTTTACAGCGTTAGCTAACTCTTAATGTTCTTAGTTTTTTCTAGATTAACCTCTACCTGTTCTAGGGTAATCAAACACCCTAGAAACATTATATAGATTACTCTAAACTTATATTTTAATAGCTTAAGGCAAGAGTTTACTACTATAAGCCTCCTTAAGACTTCCTTGACATGTCTCTTATAATTCTCTTCTTGTTCTAAGAATACTAGAATATTATCTAGGTAATATATTACTATTACTCTTAGAAGATCCTCTAGTATACTATTATTTTGTCTTTAGCATATAGCAGGTATGTTTGTTAAACTAAACAACATTACTGTATACTTATAAAGACCTAATAGTAAGACAAATGTAGTCTTTTATTTGTTACCTTCCTTAATCTAAATTAAGTTAAAGACACTTCTCTAATCTAGTTTTATATATTAAACTACCTGACCTATTCTGTTCTGTAGGTATTAGCTGATTAGTAATAGGTAAGTGTTCTTAACTGTTGTATTATTAACTTCTTAGTAGTTAACATAAACTCTTCTATTTAGATTATTCTTTTTATATACTATAAGTATATTTAAATAGATAGAAGACTCTAACTTTTAGATATATTCTTTCTTGATTCCTTCCTTGACATACTTATTTATTACTTATAAGTCACTCTATGTATATAGTTAAAGCCTTTGCTTTCTAAGGTTATAACTCTCTTTTAGTTTTATTTCGTTGTTCTATAGTTAATGTTTTAGCAAGGTATATATATCTTCTAGGTTATTAAATAATTTTGAAAATTCTCTATACTATATAGGTATTTTGTTATCAGCTGTCTAGCTAACCTGTAGAGAACCCTGGGCTAGATGTTTAGACAACTTAGAAAAGGTAGTACTAACCTTATTCTAGCCTTGTAGTCACAGCTACTTATAGTTACATTAGCTAAAGAAAATCTCTTTTTCCTTCTAGTTAATGTTAGGGTTGTGTTCTCTAATCTAAGGTATTCTAAGTATTATGTCCTTCTTGCTAATATCTATAATATTGAATTATATATCTAAATAGTCTTCTTTAATCTATGTTTTCGTACATATAGTTTATTAGTTAACAATACCTTCTTAGTATTCTACCTCTGTCTTATTAACTACTATAAGTTTATATAGTATTATTCCTTTAACTAGAATGTTTAGCTTTTAAATAGCTGAGAGAGAAATAAAGTTACTTGTAGCTCTAGAATTAATTATAATTTAGAGTTTCTTTTCTTTAATTATTATAGTTATATATAACTAACTTTCTCCTAAAGTTATACAAGCTTCTTGTTGCTTAATAGGAAAGATTTCAAACAAGAGCCTATCTAGCTCTCCTAGTGTTCTAAAAACTACTTTCTCTTTGTCTAAATAAACTACTTTATGTACTTCTTCTACCTAATAGTACTTATCTAAATCAGGTTTAGATAGTGTTGCTAAAAACCTTACCTTAAATCTAATAATTCTAAGAGGTTGTTCTAGCTTCTAGGTACTAGTTCTATTAACTAGCTAGATCACTATCTATTGTTCTCCTTCCTTAGGTTGTTAGAACCTAGGACCTTTAGAGTCTTAGTAGTAGATGTTACTCTTAGAATACTATCTATATATAAGTTCTAATATTTCTTTTTCTAAACAGAGATTTTAAAAGGTAATTTAATAGTTCTTAGCAAATACTACTTTATATTTGTCTAGAGGTACTAGTTTATTCTCTTGTAATATATATAGGCTCTAGAAGTTAGGCTTGATTTTGTTAATTTATGTCTAACGGTTTCTGTCTATATAGGTACTAATAAATGTCTATATTTCTTCTACTTCTAGGTCCTCGCTTACTGCTTCCTAGTTACCTGTCTTAGATAAGCTAGATAATTCTAACAAGTACTCTATAGGAATAATTGTCTTAGCTAGGTTAAAGTATATTCTTTCTACAAAAGTCGTTTATAGAATTATACTAATACTTGTTAAACTAATCAAGCCTTCCTCTAACTATTAGGTAATATATTTTATATTAAACCTTAGGTATGTGCCTAAGTATAATTATATAGTTTAAAAGGTTTGTTTAGAGTTCTGTGAATCTTTCTACCTATACTCTTGTTCCTCTCTATATATTAATATCTAGGTGTCTCTAATGTCTATACTAGTAGATTCCTAGACTAGTACTACAAGCTATTAAAGTAGAAGGATTTCTATAGAGTCTAATTGTATACTATAGTATTCCTCTAGAATTAGATTATCTAATTTGTCTGTGGATTTAGTTTCTTTGATTTATGTACTAATATACTTAGCTAGCTCTTTCTCTGTAAACAGCCTGCTTTTAAGCACTGCTACTTCCTTCTAGCCAGTAGTATTAACTTACTTTCCTTGATTAGATTACTTCTTTAAGCTATATTTACTTGCTCTATAACTAGTTTTGCTATATAAGTAACATAAATTCTACTTACGTCAGTAGTTCCTTTCTTCCTAGGAAAGTTTACTCTACTTGCCTGCCTTTTTCTTTAGCCAGGTTCTGTTTGTAGTATCTAGTTCTATAGAATCTCTATAGTTCTTTCCTCTATAATTTACTTGATGTCTATAACTTCCTTTTCTTTGAAGCCTTTGTTTGTAGTTCTAGTTGCTAATCTTAATTAAGTCGTTGATTAATTTATTAAGTAAGGTTAGCAGGTTGTTCCTTGCTAATTCGTTCTTAACGTTGTTCTTTAATCCTCTATAGAATTGTTCTCAGAGAGCTTTGTTATTCTAGTTTAGTTATACTATATACTACTAGAAGTGTAAAGTATACTTAGCTATAGAGTTCTTCTATCAGAGATTATATAATGCTTGTATAGATTTTTTCTTTAAGTTAACATCTGTAAATACTTGATTAAGCTCTTCTTTAAATCTCTTTATGTCCTAGAATAGTTTCTTTGTGACTTCTAACATAATTGTTAACACCTTTCCTTCTAGTATTTTATTCTTCTAGAAGTCTTTAAGGTGTGGTTTTATCTAGTTATAGGCTGCTTCTTTGAGACAGGTAGTAAGCTATATAACTTAATCTGTTTCGCTTGTGAATTATACTACATGAAAGTTTAAATAGAGAGAAGCTTTTATAAGGAACTCTGTGAGTTTCTCTAGTAAACTATTAAATAGTTTTAGAATTAGTAGTTTTACTTTCTCTCAGAGAGTAGTAACAGTTAGTGCTATTATAACAGCTAGTGTAGCAGCTGCTTTTAGCGCTACCTTTGAGGTAGAAGATATAGCTAACATTATAGTAGTTTACTTCTAAGCAGATACTTAAAGTATAACAAATTACAAACTCACAGGTCTAATAAGTGTGACTAGGTCTTCGTTGGTTTAGTTATAGTAGAAAGTAAAGGTTGCTAGGTATTTACTTAAAGGTAAACTTGTTACTTAAACTTAAGATATTAAAACAAGATATATTAAAAACTAAAGTAAGTTAAGTATAAAGCTTCTATCTAATAGTAGACGTGCTAGTTATATATATAGAACCTTTATTCTCGCAAGGAGTCTCTACTCTTTTATAGAGTCTTATCTAAGAGAACTCTAACCTTATAGAGTTCTGTCTAAAAGAACTTTATCTCTACTTAGAGTCTTTTATAGAGGCTCCAGGATAGGCGAGGGACTCTATCACGTAATTACTTTAATAAAATCCTCGGGATTAGCTAACTAATCTCTTTCTGCTATCTAGGTCCTAGGTGTTTCTCATCCTAGGGTAGTATACTTGTTCTATTAGGTTGTTGCCTAGACTTTACTTGTTATATACTAGTATATAATTCGTGACACTCCTGTGTCTTAAGTAATACTACTTCTTTCTAGAAGATAGCATGAATCTACTTTCTCTTGTTAGTTTACTTCTTTAAGCTATATTCGTTTGCTCTATAGCCTGACTAGCTACATAAGTAGTATAAATTCTACTTACGTTAGTAGTTCTGTTCTTTCTGAGAAAGCTTCTTTTCTTTAAAAGATTTCTTCTAGGCTATGTTTACCTTACCTTTGTTTTGTTAGCTGTTTTACTTACTCTTGCTCTTGTTCTTATTCTAACTTCTACTCCCTTAAGTAGATTTCCTAAATTCCTATAGACAATTGTCTAATTAGATAACACTACTAATTATACTACTAATGTTAACAAAAGTTATGTTCTGTTTTACTATTTCTTCTTAGAGGTAAACCTTTAACTCTCTACAGAAGAGTTCTATAAGAGCAAGAGTATTCTATCTAGACTTGTTTCTATAATGTTAGAAATTATTAGTATAACTAACAGCTAATCTAGTCTGTTTCAAGTCTAAAAGCTTTTGTACATGTGATATGTGGAGGTCACGAGGTCATGAGGTCATGTGACTTTTCATCTGATCTAAGGAAGTCTTTATCTGCTATTATAAATCAATCAGGAATTAAGTAGTTCTAGTGGATGGAGTTTACGGAGTTAACAGAGTTGATGTAATATTAGAGCTTAGGAGCTTCTATAAAGCGAGACTTCTCCTGCACCTCTAAGGAGAGGCAGAGATTAGTTCTGTACTAAATTGAAAAGATTCAAATTAACTTATTGCCTACCATCCACCTCACAGTACAGCTGTTTAGATTATATTAAAATCTTTAAATACCTTTCTAATTACTGTCTTAAATCCTCTCTAAGATTTAAACGTTACTTAGGTATCTCTTATAGATCTATTGTTATCTTTGTTTGTAAAGAAGTCTTTGAGATAAGGTTAGGCCTAGTCTAGTACAGCTCCTTTAAGGTAGGAGATTGTAAAGATTAATTATAAGTTGTAATTATTACTAAATTTGTCTATATTAAAGTTAAAGTAGATATCTATCTAGAGAAGGAATAATTTAAGCTTGTTTCTCTTTCTATAATATATATCTAGTAGCTTGACTTAGATAGTTTTAAGTACTTTAACCTTAAAGAGTTTAGGTATATTAGATATACTTTTGTTGTTGTAGTTAGAGTCTACTAGTACTAGTTTGTTTTCTAGTAATAGTATAACAGAAGTAGTATAGAGTTAAGTTCTCCCAGCGCTGCTAGAGAGAGTTAACAAGTTTGTTCAACTAGTACTAGAACTAGCAACAGCTAGTTTTAGTAGAGTTAGAGCTATAGTAACTAAACTTCTAAGTAGATGCTTAAAGTATAATAAAACCTACTATTATACTAAAAGTAATAAAGATAACTAAGTCTCGAAGGTTAGGATATAGAAAGAGGTTTAAATACATTAGATGTTTACTTAAAGGTAAACTTGTTACTTAAACTCAAGAAGACAAAACAAGATATATTAAAAACTAAAGTAAGAGTTAAGTATAAAGCTTCTATCTAAAGGCAGAAGTACTAGTTATATATAGAACCTTTATTCTCGTAGGTAGACTAGAGCGTGTGTTACTCTAGTTAACTTAGTTACTTAAGTAGCTTGTTGCTCTAGGCAACCTAATCTATTACATAACCTATACTAAAGGAAATTCTTAGATCAGCTAGCTACTCTAGCTAATCTCTATAACCTATATCTACTTAATAGTATCTTGTCCTGTTAGAGCGCTGTCTACACTTACTTATCACGTGCTAATACATGATTCGTAACAGTAAGAGTCGCCGGGGTGTTTACTTAGAGGTAAACTTGTTACTAGTATTAAAGAAGTTAAACAAGATAATTAGATTAATAAACTAAAGTAAGTTAAGTATAAAGCTTCTATCTAATAGCAGACGTGCTAGTTATATATAGAACCTTTATTCCTATAGAGCACAGAGAGAGCCTAAGATCTTTAAGCTCTAAAGCAAGCTCCTACAAGCTCTAATAGTTATATAACTATGTTATGTAATAACTATAACTAGAAATCCTTGGATCGCTTAGCTAGTCTAACTAATCCTTATTTACTATAAGTCCTATAGATATACTTGACCTGTTAGAGCACTGCCTAGTCTTTACTTCCTATGTGTTAACACGTGATTTGTAACAATCCTCTTGCTAGAAGCTGAGGTAGCTGGAGTTTAAAGATACTTCCGAGCTAATATAGAAAAAATAGAATAATTAAGTCTATTAGCTTTCTACTACTCTAAAAGAAGAAACTTAGAGAAGAATTAGTTTTAGAACAAGAGCAATAGATCACGTGTACTTAATAACTCATTCTCTGATAAGTCATTAGCCTGTCTACTTAAGTATTATAATTGTCTACTCTTCTTATATATAAATAAATACACTGATTTAGTTACTTATATAGAGAGTAACCTGAATTCTATATTCGCTGTTCGTCGCTGTCTATTGTTACCTAGATAAGAGTTAACTAACAATTAGTCTAATCTATATAATCCGCTTATACTAGCTTACTTGATCTTTTATAATCTAAGCAAGCTATATAGTACTAGCGAGATGAAATCTTTAAATCAGCTAGCTACTCTAGTTAATTCTTTATAACTATAACTACTTAATAGTACTTTGTTCTATTAGAGCGCCGCCTGGACTTACTTGTTACACGCTAGCACGTGATCAGTGACACGTTCCTTGTAAAGAATCTAATTAACGTTCATTTATATATAATAAGAAACTACTTGTGCCGAGAAAAAAAAAAGTATAAAAGGTTATACTCGAGCTACTTTTAAGATACATTATTAGAATTAATACTATTATGTTCTATGTCTAATTCTCTATCTGTCTTTGATTTATAGTAGTAAAATATTACGTTGTAGCAAGCTAGTAAGTAGTACTGTCAACAGCGTTAGAAAGTTATATTAGCGTTGCCTCTGCTCTATTACAACGATTAGCTAATCTCTAGCTTTTAGCGCTTTAGCAAGAAACTTTATCTTAAGAAGAATATATTCTCTAAGTTTCAAGATATAAAGTACAAGATAATCAAGTTACTAAGTTTATCTAGACAGAAGAGAAAGAGGCAAAAAGCACGCTAAGTATATTAGTAGATTTCCAGCTTAGCTAATACAATACTTTTAGTCACACTACTTGTATAATGTAGTATTCCTGTGACTGTATATTAGTAAATTATAAAAATTTAGTAAATAATAGAACGTTCTTCTAGAAGTTTCAATAGAGCGCTATATAACTATTTTGTTTAGCTAGTAGAATCGTTGTACTTGTTCTCTACTATAACCTCTTTTATCTATTAATTAACAAATAGCTATAACTGATTGTACTAGTCGAGCCTTTATAGAAAGAGATCTGCTAGAGAAGCCTCGAACATATAATGCTATATTAAAACAAAGTAGTGTTTCTATCTCTACTCTAGTGTCACGAATTATATGTTAGTACATAATAAGTAAGTCCAGGCGGCGCTCTAACAGAACAAGATACTATTAAGTAGTTATAGCAAATAGAGGTTGCCTAGAGTAGCTAAGCGATCTAGGGATTTCATTTAGTATAAATCACGTAATATATTAGGTTGCCTAGAGCGACAAGCTATCTAAGCAACTAGGTTAAATAGAGCGACTAGCGCTCTAGTCTACTCATAAGAATAAAGGTTCTATATATAACTAGTACGTCTACTATTAGATAGAAGCTTTATACTTAACTTCTTTACTTAGTTTATAATACATTGTTTTGTCTTCTTAAGTTCAAGTAACAAGTTTACCTTTAAGTAAACACCTAGTATATCTAAACCTCTTCCTGTATTCTAACCTTTGAGACTTAGTTACCTTTGTTACTTTTAGTACAAGAGTAGGTTTCGTTACACCTAGGAGAGCGATAGCTAAACACCTGTACAAAATAGAGTTTTAAGTAGGTCTTGTATACTCTATGTTTTCTACTATATTCTATAGCCTAATCTGGTAATAGAATCTATTGCTGCTTTATATACATTTACTAGCTCGAAGGGCCTTCTTTCCTTAATCTAACCTGTTGGTATGACTTGGTAGTCATAAAGTGTGATGTAATAAGTGGTTGTATTCCTATATCTTTATTGCATGAAGAGTAAAGGTAAAGAGGGGTCGGATCCTGTGAGCTTAAGTATGTGAGTAGCAAGCCACTCACATGAGCCCAAGCACGTGGATCAACTGAGCTGTCGTAGAAGGTGCTATTCACCAAGAATATGTAACGACACTGGGCCTACTTTAAAAGTAGCTAGAAAGCAGTAAAGACAGTAAGGGGTAAAGAAAGGAAGTGTCTATTCCATCCAACTAATCATCTCCCTCGTTTTCTATTCAATTCCACGTTTAACCCATTCAGTGACCTTGATATTAAGTTTGTTTGTATCAATTAGATTACGCAGAGCAGGGCAAGCCTTGGATTTTGTCATAGCGTCCGCTAGGTTAGTATTGCTATCAATCCACTTGATTTCGCTGATCTCGCGCTGCTCATACGCTTGTCGTAGGCTCATTACATCTATCATAAGACGCTTCTCCTTGGTAGTCCCAAGTTTGACTAGGCACTCATAAAGTGACTTTGAGTCAGTGTAAACTATGAGGGGTATTTTGAGACCAAGGATGGCTTCCAGGGTTGCCTTGACAGATGTAGCTATGTCGAATCCAGCGCTCATTGCGTACAATTCAGAGGCCAAAACGCTTCGTGTAACCCTCTTGCACTTAACAGAGGACTAGTGCAAAATGTTGGCGTTCCCTGGCTTATCTGCTAGTACAAGAACATAGCCAATTTGGGAAGTGAAGTCCTCGTTATTAGCAAAGGAGGAGTCAGTGAATATGACTAGTCTGAGGGTATTCTTGTCCAGCTTAATAAATTGGAGGCCTCTGGTGGGGTTGTCAATTTGCCATTGGATTCGCTTATTGAGGAGTGTGATGTCCTGGCTTTGAGGGTTAAGCTTCTGGGCAGCGAAGGAGAGGTCAAAAGCAGCTTCTGGTTGTGAGACTGTCGCCAGGTAGGCCCCACGT